>MJUU01023155.1:10441-29150 GCA_002080025.1 Modiolus philippinarum
GATAATGTTTCTTGGAACTGTTTAAGTTGCCAACAATCATTGACCCATCCCATTTCAGAATAGGGGACCAAAAGGGTTTGAATCAAGTATGTTCACATATTTCACTTATTGTAAATTACATAGTGTAGCCATGCTTTAACTGAAGATGATTAACATTTATTTAACTACTCCATTTTCTAAAGGACAGTAGATCAATCTAGACAACTATATTTAAAAGTAATGTTTCTGGTAACCATAAAATAATATATATATTTTTCTCAGGTTTGCAAGATTTGCTTTGAAGAAGGTAAAGATGCTCAAGGGCAAAATAGAAGATTGACTGAATACTTCTTTGCACTCAGGAGACGAGGACAAGAAAATGCTTGTAGAGTACAGAATGGAAAGATATGTGGGAGTTGGAGAAATAGGTCTGTTATTTTCCAGATCAGATGGAAACTGTAAATCTCAGCTGTTTTCTTTTAGAACATGATATTTTTTACCCTGGAACATTATTTTTTGGTAAACAGGGAAGAAAATTCACAATATTGGCAAAGTTGCCACCTGGGCCTCCTGCCTAACAAAATTCAGTAGCCCAGCCAATATTTTACTAGCCCAGCACTTTAATGTCAACCAAAATTTCAGGATATTTCAGTAGCAACCTGGGCTACTGGTTTTATAATTTTAGTAGCCCAGGTCAAATTTTAGGGGCCTTGGGCTACTGGGCCCTGGTAATTTGCATCCCTGGGTAAAGAGTGAGTGTTGGGGTCAGTAAAAATATTTTAAGTGTACTAAGTTTATTTGCTGATATTTAGAAAAAACTTGATGAAATGACCTAGATAAGAATTATACTATCTTACATGCCTGTGAAAGTACAAGGTCAAGAGATTTCAGGATTTAAATATGAAGAGGCTTTGACAAGTCAGAAAACTATTTAAGTCATACCCAAAGATGTCTTTGAATTCTAAATCTTGCATTTCTAAAGGTTTTTGATTATTTTTCTTATTTATTTGCAAAAATATGATTTAATATATTTATAGCAGTGCTTACTAGAGTTTTCTGAGTTAAATAAATGTCATACTGTCACCTGTGAAAATAAAGGATTTCTTGTCACTGTAGGAAGTGACATCACTATATCTCCTCAATGTCAATGTCAAGTAAACAACTGGCACATTGAATGAAAAAAAAATAATCCGCATCTGAAATCTTGGTTTTTACTGGAAAATCTTTATATTCTAAATAAGAATTTAGCGCGAGAAAATATATTCTGACATTATTGCCATCATGGTGAGTTGCTAAGAATGGCTTATGTCAGCTGCAGTCTGGTTGTATAGAATTGTAGTACAAATGTATAACTTATTTACCGTCCTGAATTTCAGTAGAAATAGAACTCGTGTCAACCAATGCAGTGGATTAAACTCCCTACAGAATGTCATAAAATAGGTACTAGTTTGTCTCAAATATGAGAAAACTTAATTATATGTGAAATATTTAATTCTAGGTTGGATATTGAAAAGGAATGCAAACGATTAATCAATGGTTTTAGACAAAGTATTGGTACATCAGAGGTGAAGAGGACAATTCATGAAATGACTACAGTCTTATCAACACCATCATGGCAAAAATCAACATTCTGGGTGGTATGTATTTTGCCTTTGCATATTAATTTGCCATTTTTAGCTCACCTGGCCTAAAAGGCCAAGTGAGCTTTTGCCATCACTTTGAGTCCGTCGTCCGTCCGTCGTCCGTCTGTCCGTCAACAATTTCAAAAATCTTCTCCTCTGAAACTGCTGGGCAAATTGTAACCAAACTTGGCCTGAATCATCACCAGGGTATGCAGTTTCAAAATTGTGTTTGATAAACAACATGGCTGCTGTTACTAAAAATAGAACATGGGGGTAAATTGCTGTATTTTGCAAATAACTTGAAAACGGTTACAGATATCAAAAATCTGACATGGTGTAAAAATGATCAACATGGCAAGATCTACCCCCCTGCAATTTTGAAGAAAATCTGAAAACCCGTCTTAGAGTTATTGCCCTTTTTCCGTAAAATTTTCAAAATTTTAATAGTTTTTATTTTTTATATGAAAAACTATAACAGATAGAGGTCAAATTTAAACAGCAAAAATGTTCAGCATATCAAGATCTACCCACCCTGAAATTTTGAAGAAAATCCAAAACCCCTTGTAGGAGTTATTGCCCTTTTTTCACCGAATTTTTTAAATTTTTGTATTTTTCGTCTTTTATTTCCAAAACTATAGAAGATGAAGGTAAAGTGAAAAATGATGAAATGTTTGCCATGCTCTTGTGAATTCAAAACTGTCGTTGAAAATAGTTTGTTGACCTCCATTTTCAAAATGGCCACTAAAAAAGGGCGGGAAAATTCAATATTGTCTGATTTCAATGAAATTTGGTTTCCAAATAGATATTGATGTTGCGACTTCAAAACCGGTGTTGAAAATTTTTTGTTGACCGCCATTTTCAAAATGGCCGCCAAAAAAGGCGGGAAAATTCAACATTGTCCGATTTCAATGAAATTTGGTTTCCAAATAGGTATTGATGTGGCAACTTCAAAACTGATATTAAAAATTGTTCGTTGACTGCCATTTTCAAAATGGCTGTCAAAAAAGGTGGGAAAATTTAACATTGTCTAATTTCAATGAAATTTGGTTTCCCAATAGATATTGATGTTGCGACTTCAAAACCGGTGTTGAAAATTGTTCATTGACCACCATTTTCAAAATGGCCACCAAACAAAGGCGGGAAAATTCGACATTGTGTCATTTCAATGAAATTTGGTTTCCAAATAGGTATTGTTGTGACAACTTCATAACTTATGTTCAAAATTGTTTGTTGCTTGCCATTTTCAAAATGGCCACCAAATTAGGCGAAATATTCAACATTGTCCGACTTCAATAAAATTCGGTTTCCAAATAGGTAATGATGTTGTGACTTTATGGTGTTAAAAATTGTCATTGACCGCCATTTACATAATGATGTCTCGACTTCAAAACTGGTGTCAAAATGTGGTCCTTAGCAAGAATGTTTTTTGTCAAAAAAGCCCAACAAAGACATATAGTAAAACATTATCAGACTTTAAATACAGTTCAAGATATTGGTTGTGTTTGAGCTACCAAAGTTGAAGAGACTGAAGTTCAACTGTATAACTTACAGTGTTAGCTTGATTGTGGCAAATGAAAACCAGGTGAGCAATACAGGCTCCTGGGAGCCTCTGGTTTAGATTTTCAAGCTAGAATATTGAATGTTGAAATGATGTTTATTTTAGGGTGGCAGCTAACAATATTTCGAGCATGGTGGAGAAATTGCTATCATTTAACTCACACTGTGAAGCAGGTCTTGCTTACATAATACTTTACGTCCAAATTGTGGTGCAATTTTACCAATGTAAATCAGAAGAGACAAAATAAATCAATGAAAATATTGATATCAAACTGAGGCTTACCAAGCATGAAAATATTCAAAAAGTTTCTTTACAAAAAGTGGAAAATTTTATGAATTAGCACAGTTTAGTCATAGAATATGTTTCTATAAGGAGAACTGGAATGCATCTTTCATATTTTGTCCTGTCTGATGTCACCATTGCACTGATACCAGGAAAATTCACACACAAGGAATAATTTTTGAACATGTGTGAAATACCAGTTTTCCTGAGAACTACCTGATAGTGCAGTAGTGACATCAATCGGGAAAAACAGGCAGGTGAATTCCATTGTAAAGCATAAAATAGAATTCAGAATTGATTTGAAGAGAAAAATTTCAGTGGACATGATCTCTCACTACTAAAGAAAGTAAATGTTGCAATTTTGGTTAGGAAACGTGAAAACTGGATACAAATTTGAGAATGGATTTTTTATATGCCATGATTATGAATAAAAATATACACTGAATTCTCAAAAGCGTAATTTTTAGCTCAACTGACCCAAAGGGTCAGTGTGAGCTATTTCCATCACTTGGGGTCTGTCGTCCATCATCCGTTAACTTTTCACATTTTCGTCTTCTCCTCTGAAACTAAACTTTACAGGAATGATGTACTAAAGGTCCTTAACAAAGATTGCTCATTTTGTTTTGATCTGATAAAAAGACATGGCGGCCAGCACAGAACATAGTTTAACACTGGGCCCTATGGGAAAATCACATTTTCATCTTCTCCTCTGAAACGGCTGGAGCAAATCCGACCAAACTTTACAGGAATGATGAATGAATAGTACTTAAAAAAGATTGCTCATTTTGTTCTGATCCAATAAAGACATGGCTGCCAGTGCAGAACTTAGGTTTAACATTGGACCCTATGGAAAATATCACATTTTCATCTTCTCCTCAGAAACCATTGAAGCAAATACAATCAAACTTTACAGCAATGATGTACGTAAGATTCTATACAAAAATTGCTCATTTCATTTGGATCCTACGAAAAACATTGTCTCCAGTGCAGAACATAGTTCAACAATGGAGCCCGGTATGAGAAAACCATCCTTTTCATCATTTTCTCCGAAACTATTTAGGCAATTTGAAAATAAGTCTACCTTGTTTCAGAAACTTACCCCTATAATCTTTATGACAGACAATCGGGGTTCTGTAGTATCTTCATTATCATAGCCCAAATTTAACTAAATGTATTGAAGGTCCTTTGCAAAAATTGCTCATTTCAATAGGATCAGACAAAAACAAAAGTGCTAATGGAGAACATAGCTAAACATTAGACCCAATTGGTAAAAAAAAACATCATTTTTTTGGTCATGCATGGCATAGAAGTATTTTGTCAGGTGAGCGATACAGGCTCAGAGTCTGAGCCTCTAGTTTATATGCTCATAGAGATGTTGAATCTGATATTTTAATGAAGGTCACTGTCACAGCTTAGCTAGATTTCTACATGAAATTTTGAAATTTACTCCCAAATATGACAATGCATTTTTATAACAAGGAAGTAAAAAAAAATTGCCCAAGAAAATTAAAAGGTGAATTGTTGTCTAGAATTTAACATTCTATTTTATCTAGCTTAAATCAATGCTTTTGGTTTTAGATTTTAAGTGAATATTATAACACTTTAATAAATTTTATAGGTTTTGCATGCTTTTGGTGCATTTTACTTACATACATTTGTGATATCATTCAGGAATTTTGTTTGATAGAAAATACCCATAATTTATTATTTATTTTATGTTTATTGTAGCAAGAAAATATGGCAAACCATTGTCAGAAATGTCAACAGAAGTTTAACCTTGTCCGTAGTAAACATAACTGTAAAGTGTGTGGTAAAGCAATGTGTAAATCCTGCTCCAGTAAAGATGTCATCTTGTATTTACCAGATAATGAAGATACTACAGAACCAAGGTTGTCTGTCATAAAGATTATAGGGGTAGGTTTCTGAAACAAGGGAGACTTCATTTTCAAATTATTTATGTAAAACATGAAAATAAGTCTTGATATATAGTATTTTTACAGCAGTTTATTGTAAATTATCAACCAGTGAGCCAGAACATGAAGCACGGGTGTTGAGCACAGCCAACAAGCCCAAAGCTTCATATTCTGGCAAGAGGTATAATATTTTACAATATACCAGCTTTCAAAATTCAGATAAACTTTCATGTTAAGTTTTTGTGATTAGGTCACTTTCTCAGTAACTATAAGTGGTAGGTCAATGATATTTGTTATATAGGTTGGCCTTGAGTAGTACATGACAGTCTGCTATATGGCTTTTGTCTGTGACCTCAATTTCACGGTCCAGTGAACATGTTAAGTTTTTGTGATTAGGTCATTTTCTCAGTAACTATAAGTGGTAGGTGAATGATATTTGGTATATAGGTTGGTTTTGAGTAGTACATGGGAGTCTGCTATATGGCTTTTGTCTGTTTCCTCAATTTCACGGTCCAATGAACATGTTAATTTTTTGTTTTTAGTTTAGTTTCTCAGTAACTATAAGTGGTAGGCCAATGATATATGGTATGTAGGTTGGTCTTAGGTAGTTCATGACAGTCTGTCATATGGCTTTTGCCCTTGACCTCAATTTCATGGTGTAGTGAGCATGTTACGTTGTTGTGATTAGGTCATTTTCTCAGTAACTATAAGTGGTAGGTCAATGATATTTGGTTTATATGTTGGTCTTGCATAGTACATGACAGTCTGCTATATGGCTTTTGTCTGTGACCTCAATTTCATGGTCCAGTGATCATGTTAAGTTTTCTAGTATCTATTAATGCAAGTTCAATAATATTTGGCATGTGGGTTTGTCTGAGATGGAAGATGACAGCCTGCTATTTGGCTTTAGTCCTTGACCTCATTTTCATGGTCTAGTGAACATGTTTGGTTTTTCAGTATCTATCAGTGGTAGGTCATTAATATTTGGAATTTTGGTTTTAGGTGATATGTGACAGTCTGCTATATTGCTTTATTTCACAGTCTAGTGAACATGTTAAGTTTTTGAAAGGCAGTTTGAATTTTCACATCAATTTTGTGATCAAGCAGGGATGGGCGAGACATCAATTTGGGTCCACACTTGTTATTTCCTATTTTTTGTGATCAAGCAGGGATGGGCGAGACATCAATTTGGGTCCACACTTGTTATTTCCTATTTTTTGAACGGGTCAGTGTGAGCTATTGCCATCACTGGATGGGCGAGACATCAATTTGGGTCCACACTTGTTATTTCCTATTTTTTGAACGGGTCAGTGTGAGCTATTGCCATCACTTTGCGTCTGTTGTCCGTCCCTCCGTCGTCCGTAAACTTTTCACATATCATCTTCTCTGCTGAAGCACATTCAACCAAACTTTACAGGAATGATGTATGCAAGGTCCTTTACAAAGATTGCTCATTTCATTTCGATCCGATAAAAAACATGGCCGCCAGCATGGAAGTTAGGTTTAACATTGGACCTTATGGAAAAAATCACATTTTCATCTTCAGCTCTGAAACCACTGAAGCAGATTCAACCAAACTTAATAGGAATGATGTACTAAAGGTCCTTAACAGAGATTGCTCATTTCCTTATGATTCGACAAAAAACATGGCAGCCAGCACGGAACATTGATTAACATTGAACCCTTTGGGAAAATCACATTTTCATCTTCTGCTCTGAAACAGCTGAAGCAAATTCAACCAGACTTTACAGGAATGATGTATGGAAGGTCCTTTACAAAGATAGGTCATTTCTTTCCGATCAAAAAAAAAAACATGGCCGCCAGTGCGGAACTTAGGTTAAACATTGGACCCTATGGGAAAAATCACATTTTCATCTTCTGCTCTGAAACAGCGGAAGCCAATTCAACCAGACTTTATAGGAATGATGTACTAAAGGTCCTCAACAAAGATTGCTCATATTCTTCCGATCTGACGAAAAACATGGCCGCCAGCGCGGAACATGGTTTAGCATTTGACTCTATGGGAAAATCACAATTTCATCTTCTCCTCTGAAACCACTGAAGCAAATTCAACCAAACTTTACAGGAATGATGTATGGAAGGTCCTTAACAAAGATTGCTCATTTTGTTCCGATCAGCGAAAAAACATGGCCACCAGCACAGAACATGGTTTAAAATTGGACCCTCACCAGCATATTTATCAGATTTAGTTCCCGAATCTCTTGGCAATATACATACACATAACACTAGAAACGCTTCTCTTATTCCTCCCGTAAGGACACGAACAGCCTTATATACAAATTATTTTTTGCCGGCAAGTATTCGTTCATGGAATCTTCTACCAGATCGTACTAAGTTCAGCACCTCTGTTAACTCTTTTAAATCTAATTTGAATCCGAATCCTTCTCAAAAACCACCGTACTATTTCATCGGAAGAAGACTCGGTCAAATTTTCCATTCTCGACTTCGAATGCATTGCAGCTCCTTAAATCAACATCTTTTTTCCAAAAATATCGTTGACTCTCCACTTTGCCAATGTGGCGCTATTGAAACCACAAACCATTTCATTTTACACTGCCCTCGTTATAATATACAAAGACAACAATTTATAGAGCCATTTTTTTTAGATCCCTTAATTACATGTGATCACTTACTGTTTGGATCCCCCGAGTTTAGTTTTGAACGAAACTCAGAAATTTTTTTGGCAGTGCAATCCTACATCTTAAACTCTAAACGTTTTGAACGGTTTTAGTATTGCGTACATAGTTATTTGAACTCGCCATTGTTTTTCTTTTTCTTTTTCAACTCTTCACCCGTAATTGCATGTGCTCATTGACCCCCCCTTTTTTTCTTAAATTCATATGTAATTTTGAGTAATCTTATTTCTTCTACTTATGTAATGTATTTTAATGTTATTGTTTTGTACTTACTTACATTGTATAGATTTTGTTACAATATGTATATATTTTTTCTATTTCTCTTTACTTTTATTTGTCAAAATTTAAAGAATCTTTTTTTCAACTAAGTAACTCATCGCTTAACCTGTTTATCCTTATTTTGAATAGATAAAAAAAAATGTTAATAGAAAAAGAAATTTTGATTTATTAAGTGATTCAATTCAGAAATCTGCGTTTAGAGCATACTTCTTTACTATTTGTAAATTTTATTTGATCAGGAAACGGATTAATATAAGTTTTTTTAACTTGTTTCCGAATCCTATTTAATAATTCTAATTGTATTGTTATATTGTTCTATATTATTGTGTTTGTATATGTATATAATGAATTATTTAATAAAATATGTTTACAGTAAAATTGGACCCTATGGGAAAATCATATTTTAATCTTCTTCTCTGAAACCACTGAAGCAAATTCAACCAAACTTACAGGAATGATGTACTAAAGGTCTGGAACAAAGATTGCTCATTACATTTAGATCCGATAAAAAACATGGCCGCCAGCACAGTTTAACATTGGACCCTATGGGAAAATCATATTTTCATCTTCTCTTCTGAAACCACTGAAGCATTGAATTCAACCAAACTTTACAGGAATGGTGTACTAAAGGTCCTTAACAGGATTATTCATTTCACTCCAATCAAATAAAAAACATGGCCCAAAGCAGGGAACATAATTTAACATTGGACCCTATGAGAAAATCATATTTTCATCTTCTCCTCTGAAACCACTGAAGCAAATTCAACCAAACTTTACAGGAATGATGTACGAAAAGTCCTTTCCAAAGATTGCATATTTTGTTCTGATCCGACAAAGAACATGACTGCCAGCGTGGAACTTAGGATCATTAAACCCTTTGCGAAAAATCACATTTTCATCTTCTCCTTTGAAATCACTGAAGCAAATTCAACCAAACTTAAGAGGAACTGTGTACTAAACGTCTTTAACAAAGATTGCTCATTACATTTAGATCTGATAAAAAACTTGGCAGCCAGCATGGAACTTAGGTTTAACATTGGACCCTATTGGAAAATCACATTTTCATTTTTCCTCTGAAAGGACTGAAGCAAATTCAACCAAACAGTACAGGAATGATGTACTAAAGGTCCTTTACAAAGATTAATGATTTTATCTCAATCTGACAAAAAACATGGCCGCCAGCACGGAACTTAAGTTAAACATTGGAAACCCTATTGGAAAAGTCTCATTTTAATCTTCTCCTCTGAAACTGCTGGAGCAAATTCAACCAAACTTTACAGGAATGATGTATGGAAGGTACTTTACAAAATTACTCATTTCATTTCGATCCAACAAAAACATGGCCTCCAGTGCAGAAATAGTTTAACGGCTTAGCCCGGTATGTGAAAGCCATAGTTTTCCTTATCTTCTCTGAAACATAACAAATTGAACTAAACTGTTTTGGAATGATGTATTAAAGGTCCTTCGCAAAGGTTACTCATTTCAATAGGATCAGACAAAAAACACTTGTGCCAATGGAGAACATAGCTTAACATTAGAATACATCTTTTTTGGTCATGTATGGCATCGAAGCATTTTGTCAGGTGAGCGATACAAGCTCAGTCTCTGAGCCTCTAGTTTAGAGTTTTATATCAGATTCTCCCAAAGTTGTGTGAGAAATGACATTCATTCTTTTTTTTGCAAGTTTTATAAAATAAAAGATGTTTTTGAAGTTATGGTTTGACCGCACAATATTTTTTGTCAGCCAACGGTATACAATTTAGAAATATTTTGACTGAACCACAATAGAAGCTCAAAATAAAGTCAGTTTTTCATTGCAGCAACTCTCCATTATTTACTTTTTTCATCCCATTCCTTGGTACTTTTATGACGTCATTATGTAAATAAAATGGTGGCTGAAGTTATCAACGACCTAGTTTCTGTACTTTTACAAACATCTCATTTGTATTTTCCTCATTTGTTACGGTAATTTGAATAAAGAATTGAAAAGAGAAAATAAATAGATGCTTCAAGTGATCAGATTTATTTCCTGTGTAGCATATAAAAAAAGTTACTGCTTGCCAAATGTAGAAAGAATTCAGTGATAACTCCAAGTCAGCTTCTTGATAAGTTCAAGTCAACCAGATACGGCTTTTGGGGAAGTACTATGTTGGCTGAGATAGCCTTCAGGAAAGATGGTAAATTATTACATGTATATACCAAAGTTGCTGTAAATATAGATTCTGTAGATGCCTATGTCTATTTGGAGCAGATATGGAAAACCATAGACCAAAAGATATATAAAATGATAGGGAACAAATGTGAAGCACAGGTACTTGAGGACAGGACCCTTATTGGGCCCCTATAGCCCTCCCCTTTACATTGAGGTTATTTGAGCTGCAGTTTATGCCAGCCATGGACCAGGTGAGCTATACAGGCTCTTGAGAACCTGTATAGCTGTACTCATCCTCTGTTAGATTTACAAATGTTTAGTTTATGGCCTTCCAAATGCTTTTATTGATCTGTACTGAAGAGACATAAGTTTTTGAAATGGCCATAAGCAGAAACTAAATTTACAGAGACTTTAGGTTTTTTGTCTCGCCCGCAACAAAAGGCGCGGAAAGCGAGACATATGCGTACAAAGTATGACGGAGACGGAGACGGCGGCGGCGGCGGCGTAAACTTTCATGTTAAGTTTTTGTGATTAGGTCACTTTCTCAGTAACTATAAGTGGTAGGTCAATGATATTTGGTATATAGATTGGTCTTGAGTAGTACATGACAGTCTGCTATATGGCTTTTGTCTGTGACTCAATTTCACGGTCCAATGAAAATGTTAAGTTTTTGTGCTTAGTTTAGTTTCTAAATAACTATAAGTGGTAGGTCAGTGATATATGGAATGTAGATTGGTCTTAGGTAGTACATGACAGTCTGCTATATGGCCTTGTCTGTGACCTCAATTTCACGGTCCAATGAACATGTTCAGTTTTTGTGCTTAGTTTAGTTTCTCAGTAACTATAGGTGAAAGGTTAATGATATATGACATATAGGTTGGTCTTAGGTAGTACATGACAGTCTGCTATATGGCTTTTGTCTGTGACCTCAATTTCACGGTCCAATGAACATATAAAGTTTTTGTGCCTAGTTTAGTTTCTCAGTAACTATAAGTGGTAGGTCAATGATATATGATATGTAAGTTGATCTTAGGTAGTACATGACAGTCTGTCATATGGCTTTTGTCCTTGACCTTAATTTCACGGTCTAGTGAGCATGTTAAGTTTTTGTGATTAGTAGGTTTTCTCAGTAACTATAAGTGGTAGGTCGATGATATATGGTATATAGGTTGGTCTTGAAGTACATGACAGTCTGCTATATGGCTTTTGTCTATGACCTCAATTTCATGGTCCAGTGATCATGTTAAGTTTCCTAGTATGTTTTAATGTAATATAAGGTCAATAATATTTGGTATGTGGATTTGTCTTAGATGCTATTTGGTTTTGCCCTTGACCTCATTTTCACGGTCTAGTGAACATGTTTGGTTTTTCAGTATCTATCATTGGTAGGTCACTTATATTTGGCATTTTGGTTTTGGGTGATACATGAAAGTCTGCTATATTGCTTTTGTGAGGTAATCTAATTTCACAGTCTAGGGAACACGTTAAGTTTTCTGATTTAGGCAGTTTGAGTTTTCACATCAATTTTGGGACCAAGTGGGGACGGGCTAGACATCAATTTGGGTCCACACTTGTTGTTATTAATAGTTCATAACAACTATTTTTAGAGTCCATCTGTTGAGCCAGAGTTAGCATTGTATATAAGAGTTTGCGAGCAGTGTCTAGAAAAATTAAAAGACAGGCAGATAGAAAAAGTGGAACAGGAAGAGAAAATGTTAGACAAGGGAGGTGACTCTTTAGAGATACTAATCAGACTACACACCACCATGCACAAACATGAAATAAATATGGAGAATCAACTTAGTGAGGTATTATAAAGATGATGCTAATTAAGATTAGACGAAAAGGACAAACTTTATACCACATCACCAAAATTTTTTTTTGTATTCTGTTTGCAAGCAAAAAACAGCACTAAAAAGCAAAATCAGAGAATGATTATTACATATCAGTATATTCAAACCATTACTGAATGTGTTGACACTTTCAAAAAGAAATAAAAGAATGTGCTGACACATTCAAAAAGGATTAAAAGAATGTGTTGACGCATTCAAAAAAGAATAAAAGAATCTAACACCAGTGAAAGTGTATGACAAGCGAATCTCAGACACCCAAGGGTAAGATTATTTGTCTCGGACAAAGCTTGCCGAGTCTGAGACGATTGAAATCTTACCCGAGGGTGTCTGAGATTCTCTTGTCTAGCACTTTCGCTGGTGTTTGATTTTATTTCTCACTTTATTCTCTCTAAAATATACTAAAATCCACACAGAAATGTCCTCCCAATTCGCCTGTTTACACAAGGAGTTATGTCACTTTTGAAAACATCATAAAATCTGGAATGCATACCCAAGCGTGCTATATTTTTTCATATTTAATTTTGAAGTTTTATATCAAATGATATGAAACATTTTTATAATACATGTACTTAGACTAAATATACTTATGGCCACTTGTGAGAATTTATTGAGCAAAGCATTCTTAATATTGCTTGAAATGTTTTTCCGGGATAAGTCGTGTGTGAGCTGTCTTGTACCTTGGGGTACAAGACAAGGAATTCTCACACCGCTAAAAATAGGAACTGTTGTGTCTGAAAAGTGAGAAAAGTGTGTGCATTTTGTGTAAGGTTGAAATGGTCTCAATACTGTAAAATGAGAAATTTTTGCCCTGTCTTTTTATGCCCCCGCGACGATAAGTGGGGGGGCATATTGTTTTACCCTCGTCCGTCCGTCCATCTGTCCGTTCATCCGTCCGTCCGTCCGTGCATGTGATGAGGATTTTGATTTTGTGCATTTTTGGCAAAAATATACATTGTTGAACTTAGTCATTTTTGGTGATTTTTCATAGAGGGTACATAGTTTGTCCGCGCAACTCCTCCTACAGTTTTTATGCTAGAAAGTTTTTATTTTGCAGATCATTTTTACCTATAATGAAGATGTGCATGTGGTAAGGATTTTGATTTTGGTTAATTTTTGTCAAGAATATACATCGTTGAACTTAGTCATTTTTTAGTGTATTTGTGATAGAGGGTACATAGTTTGTCCGCGCAACTCCTCCTACAGTTTTGATGCTAGGAAGTTTTTATTTTGCAGATCTTTCGTACCTATATTGAAGATGTTTATGTGGTAAGGATTTTGATTTTGCTGCATTTTTGTCAAAAATATACATTGTTGAACTTAGTCATTTTTGAGGTGATTTTAGGGTACATAGTTTGTCCGCGCAACTTCTCCAACAGTTTTAATGCTAGGAAGTTTTTATTTTGCAGATCATTTGTACCTATATTGAAGATGTGCATGTGGTAAGGATTTTCATTTTGGTTAATTTCTGTCAAAAATATGCATTGTTGAACTTAGTCATTTTTGGGGTGATTTTACAGTTTTGATGGTAGGAAGTTTTTATTTTGCAGATCATTTGTACCTATATTGAAGATGTGCATGTGGTATATATTTTGATTTTGATGCATTTTTGGAAAAAATACACATTGTTGAACTTAATCATTTATTGGATGAATTATTAATACAGGGTACACAGATTGTCCGAACAACTCCTCCTTGAGTTTTGATGCTAGGAAGCTTTAATTTTGCAGTTTATTTGTACCTATATTGAAGATGTGCATGTGGTATATATTTTGATTTTGGTTAATTTATATTTTCAAAAATATACATTGTTCAACTTATAATTTTTTGGTGATTAGTAATAGAGGGTACATACCGGTAGTTACTCTGTGTAACCTAGAATAACATGTGTTTAGCGGGGGCATCATATGTGTCTTACAGACACAAATATTACTAGAAAATCCCAATTTGATTCAACCTTGTGCTGGGGCATGTCATCCTCTAGTTTTTCATGGCTTTCAAAATAAATTTTGTAAGGTTCAGGTGGGCAGAGTGATTAAGGCCCTGGACTTTAAATGAAGAGGCTGACACCACTGTGGGTTCAGATCCTTAAGTGTCAAAGTTTCAATGCACCTATCCTGGCCTGGGTTTTGCTAATTTTTCCAACTTGTTACTTCAGGCTTTTTCCCCTTCACACATTGTGATCATGCAAGAAGCTTATATATAACAGTCACTAATCACTCTGTGGATCAAAAGCTTGACTTATTCATAGGTATTTACCTGTATTTTCAAATGTCAAATAAATCATGTAAAATTCTGTTATAAAATATACAACACATGCATTAATCTTAAATTTTAATCTGTTGGTGGTACCCCTAAATTTCATGTATGTACTGCCCCCAGGAGACATTTTTTACTGGAATAGCCCTAACATATAATATACACATTCTTATAGTATCTTAAAATGACATTATTGCATTTGAGGGTAATAACAAATTTTCCAAACAGTATCGTCAGAAGGCAAAAAACAAGGGGGAAAAGACAAATTTGGTGCATAACCTGAGGAAAAACTGTAAACTGCAATGGTCCTGACTTGTTACAGGCATATCAGAAGAACTTTTGGGTTAATGGTGCAGCAAGCATCCCCTTCCAATACCATAGTGTCAGGTAGCAAGTCATGTTTAACATTATATGTTAAAGAAAATTTGAAAATTGGAGTATTTCAGTTTATTTTATCTATTCAGACAAATATGTATTTTTTCTTCATCTAGTACCAAGTTATTGTAGAAAGTTTGGAGGACAATAGCAGGAATACCAGTGGCAGAAGTAACATTCAAACAGTAGCCAAAGCACAGGTATGATCAGATGCTCTGCCAGATTCAGCCAAAAATTATCATTGGAATTATTATCACTGATGAATTTGACATTTGATAGTACTTGCACAAAATATCTATTATGAATAAATGGCAAGTGAGAGGGACTATTGTTTTAATCATTTCCATCCATCTGTTTGTCCATCTGTTTTCTTGTTGGTCAAACCATCTGTTGGCATAGTTGGCTCATGATTTGTCTGTGCAATTCTAGATTTGATTTCAATTGCTCTGCAAGTGCTGATTTTTTGGCAGTTCATCTGTACATATATTATAAGGCACAGACCATTTGATATTCAGGGAGGGGATTTCCTGGGAGTTTTATCCGAGCCAGAATTTTTTTTTTTGGCCAGATTATTTTTTTCCATTACACACTATGCTAAGATTGCAAAAACTTCTTAAAATTGCAATGTTTAGCCAGGCTTTTTTTCTAATGAACAGGGTTAGGGCAAGATTATTTTTTTCAACCTAGGTGGTGGCAAAAATAGGGCCAGAAATTGTCATTAAAAAAATTCCAGGCCCCTGAAAATCAAATGGTCTATGCCTAATGTCCATGGTAATTATGTATATGTAGGGACATCATATGTGTCTTAAAGACATTAATATGGTACTAACACAACACACCCAGAAGGGCGTTCCTCATCTGTTATACTATGATGGCTATACCATCGAAATATATTATTGTCTTGCCCGCGACGAAAGTCGCAGAAAGCAAGACATAGGTGTGCAAAGTATGACGATGGCGACGGCATTAACTTTTACTAAATACAGGATATTTTGAAAACCCTTTGATGTTGGAACATCATATGTAGTCCAGTGGTAGAACTAATCAGGTGCTACGTGACGAACATAAAATCATGTGACCTTGACCTCAATTGAACGGTCCAGTAACCACGTTAAGTTTCTCTGCTTAAGTCCATTTCTCAATAACTAGAAGGGGTAGGTTGATAATGTTTGGTATGTAGGTTGGTCTTGGGTAGTAAATGTCAGTCTGGCAGGTAACTTTTGTCCTTGACCTCAATTTTACGGTTGAGTGACCACATTAAGTTTCTCTGCTTAAGTCCATTTCTCAATAACTATAAGTGGAAGGTTGATAATATTTGGCATATAGGTTGGTCTTGGATAGTACATGTCAGTCTGGCAGGTAACTTTGTCCTTGACCTCAATTTCATTGTTGAGTTTCCACGTTAAGTTTCTCTGCTTAAGTCCATTTCTCAATAACTAGAAGTGGTAGGTTGATAATATTTGGTATGTAGGTTGGTCTTGAGTAGTACATGCCAGTCTGGCATGTAACTTTTTAATTTGACCTCAATTTCACGGTTGAGTGGCCACGTTAAGTTTCTCTGTTTAAGTCCATTTCTTCCATAACTAGAAATGGTAGGTTGATAATATTTGGTATGTAGGTTGGTCTTGGGTAGTACATGTCAGTCTGGCAGGTAACTTTTGTCCTTGACCTCAATTTCACGGTTGAGTGGCCAAGTTAGGTTTATCTGCTTAAGTCCATTTCTTCCATAACTAGAAGTGGAAGGTTGATAATATAGGAACATCATATGTGGTCCAGTGGTAGAACTAATCAAGTGCTACGTGACGGATATAAAATCATGTGACCTTGACCTCAATTGCACGGTCCAGTGACCACGTTAAGTTTCTCTGCTTAAGTCCATTTCTCAATAAATAGAAGGGGTAGGTTGATAATATTAGGTATGTAGGTTGGTCTTGGGTAGTACATGTCAGTCTGGCAGGTGACTTTTGTTTTTGACCTCAATTTCATGGTCTAGTGAACATGTTAGTTTCTAATTATCTATTAGTGGTAAGTCAGTTATATTTTTGTATGTTGGTTGGTCTTGGACAGTGCTTGACAGTCTGCCATATGACTTATGCATGTGACCTTAATTTCACAGTCTAATGAGCATGTTCAATTTTCTGAGAAGTTCATTTAGATTTCACATCAATTTAGAGGTCAAGCAGGGATGGGCAAGACATCTTTTAGGTTCCTCACTTCTTGACATCAGCACTGTTGCCAGATTCCTGTGCATTGCCTTTTTTAACAGTACATGTATATCTAAAACTCCCTCAATTTGGAAGTTCTGGATGAATCAATTGTATTAAAGTTATAACTTCACAAAAATGTATATAGTGTCACTAAAAAAAGTATAATTTCATAATCCTCATGCAATTGCAGGGACTGTTTTCCATAAGTTATTTGATTGTGTATGTGTAAAGAATCCCAGGACATAAAGAATAATAAATATACATTTATTTGATTTAAAAACTATGATAAAACAAATATAGTATCAGCTTCAATTAGCTTGCTTATGCTCCTTTTTCTGCCCAATTTCCAAAGAAAAACATAGTTTGCTCCATGTTCTATTAAGTCCCCATGACACTTATTTTCATATAACTGGAAAAAAGATAGAAACCAGAGATGTGTCAAAGAGACAACGACCCAAAGGGGAGTTATAACAACTCAAAGCCAATCTTCAATGATCTTCAATGAACGTGAGGAAACCCCACACCCAATGGCAGGGCCAGATAATTGTTTGTTGTAATCTCTAACAGATGATATAAGAAAACAAATAGAGAAGCAACAAGGTAGAGAAAGGAAAAATTGAAAACAACACAATAAAAAAAAAGACTAAAAATATGGAATTTCTATTAAAATATGCAAAAATTTGGGAATTTCATTCCTTATACACTCAATACACAAAGTTTTTGAACAGAAAAAATAACCAACTTTACAGTATAATGTTTGCTTTTTTTGGAAACCTGTTTGAAAACTGAAGTAAAAATATTTTGTTATTTTGTTTTAAAAATGATTTATATTAACAGGAAGATTTAGATGATTTTCTTGCACAATATGTGTTAAATATACAAAAGATGAAGAAATTGACACCAGAATCAAATACCCAGGCTGTGTTGTTTAGGAATTGTTTAAAGGTATGTAAATTTCTCACATATTAGAAATAGACAAGTTATGAAAATTAGTTGACAACTTTTATTGAAAAGGACTGGAAAAGTTCACTTGGAAGAGTGAAAATATACATATTGTAACATTTATTTCACAATTTTGCCCCAACCAGAGGCAATGAGAAACCTCAGTCAGTTATCTCCCTGTACCAAGTTAGTTATATATAGTTAAAAGGGGGATCATTTTAATTTAAATATCAAAAGAGGCTATTGGTATGCTAATTGAAATAATCTCCGCTTTGAACCATACAAAACTAATTGGGTAGAGGGAGATAACCGACCGAGGTTTCTCATTACTAAATTTACTAATCATTCATTAGAGAACCTTGAGGATGCTTGCTGGTCAATTTTAAAATAACAAGAATTTCAATTAATTATTTTTGTTAGAGAATTGAAAACTCCACCTATGTTAACAGTACTAGTCCCTTGTATGTTAGAATAATAGCTTCTTACATGAGAACAGATCAAGATCGGGGTATCTTTCATGAATGTAAGAAATTCCATCTTTTCTCGAGTGGAGCACAGCGAAACAAGAGAATAAGACGAAGACTTTTTTACATGAGTGAAAGATACCCCGATCTTTGATTTTGATCGAATGTAA
>MJUU01023157.1:0-15094 GCA_002080025.1 Modiolus philippinarum
TCCATAAGTGAAGCTGCAAGTTTATTGTTTATTAATGTTTGAATTGTTGTTTTTTTAAATAAGAATGAAAAAGTATTCACTGTCATAGGTTTTGATTAATTTTGGATTTGAGTAACGTTCTCTGAATAATTGTTTGTCACTGGATAAATGTAGTCAGCATTATAAATGACCATTATATGCATTTTAAAAGAAAAGGTCAGTTCGATTTGACAGCCGTTTTATTGCCGAAACAATAATAATTTTGGCAGCATGTTCAGAAATTTATATGATTACAAAGAGATCATATACAGTCCGCCAAAAGTTAAGCATCACTTTACTTCTTACATGATTATCATTTTTGAAGCTGTATTGAGGTAAGGAGTTTTTGTTTAAAAACACTAAGAATGAGATAATTTTGAACTTTAATCATGTCTCATATTGTTGTCTTTATGTGAAAAGTTATGAAATTAGGCACAACCCAATTTTATGACAAAATGTGGTAGCTTTGACCACAAAAATAAGTTTCAGTTCAATGCATGAATTCTGATTGAAGATCGTTGTTGTTATTGTTGATACAACGGTAAGACAACAATGAATATTCCTATTCCTATTTGTGTTTTAGGTGACAGCTGTAGATATCCGAGGTAATGTTTGAATACAGGGGAGATTATCCAATTTTACGACATTTTAAGAGACTGATTTCCACTAATGTGATGAAATGAGAAAACGAAACAACTTCTTCTTGAATTTTGCCATTAAATTATTGTTCTGTCAATATAAAGGCCATTTGTAAGACAGGAATGAATTTGAAAACTTTCGAGCAAGTTTTTTGATAATCTTTAAAATTTTGAAATCTGAGTTTTTTGTTGTTATTTCAGAACAACGCCCCAATGCCTGTCTGATTTCAAAATGGTAAGGGTTTTTTGGATTCAGAGACTGTAAAAATGTCCTGTAATGATTTCCGGTGAACCAATTTTTATCTTTTGACCATTTTTAGGTTGGATTGCGGTAAAATTTGGTCATTTTTTCAATGATTGTAATTATCAGAAAAATCGTTTTCCATTATTGCGAGACATTACTATCACGATCTGTACGTTTTGGTTAAAAATTGCTAATTTAGTCAGTTTTGAACACTTTTAGGAAACATGGAAACTTCTGGAATGATTTTTTCCAAGTTTTAGGAAAAACACTTGGTCTTACTTTGATTAAATTTGGACGTGTTCCAAATCCGTTAAAAGAATTCATTAAAGCCTAAAATTAACAATTATGGAATTTGTACCACATCTACCCCATAAAAAGGATCTGGCAGCATATTTGAACTCCCTATGATCCATATTGTAGTTAGTGTTGAAACTGGAAATTTCATACTGAAGAAAATCGTTTTTTCTTTCGTTGCGAAAATCAGATTTTCGATTATGTATTCAAAAGCTAGATAGCACCATTACATGCTTTATGCTAAGACTTATCATCATGCAAAATTTTATGTCTATAGCTTTCAACATGTTTACTTGGTGAAACTTAAAAGTAAGTGATGCTTCGCTTTGGCGGACTGTATATAAACAAAATAAAGACAATAGAGCTAAATTATGATAAAAAATCCAGTTAATTAAATCTCAAAATAAATAAACTTTGAGATGACCAATTATTTGTCAACATTGAAGTTCACAATCCGTTGTCGTCAATTTTCGTGAAATGTCTATTAGGATAAGAATGCTGGATAATTGTTAAAATCTTCACATCTCCAGGTCAAATTGAAAACATAAAAATACTAAATTAACCTATATTCTTTGAATAAGATATTACTTCAGACCCGTTTGTAAACTTTTCAAACATTCATCAAATAATCATCTAAGCAATATTCTTACGTTGGATTGTAATATTTTACGAAACGATATCGAGTAAATGAACATGAGACCATAACACATATGTTAACTCCAACTGCAATAATTTTAATGAGCTGTATGGCCATTTCGGAAATTTATTCCTCATCAGCAGCACTAGAACCCAAACAAAGGAAATCCATAATTTCACAAAAATGTTAAAATGCATAAAACAAAACGAAATCCGAATAATCAGTATTATTAAATATAGCTAAGGACAAAACTACGATGGCGGGAGTTGATCCTTCGGTTTTAGAATTTACTTAAATTTAGATAATAGTTAAACAAAGTGTACATATGAGGTATTATCTCATGTACAAGTACACCGTATCTAAGAAAATTAAAGAGCATACATCTCTACCACGGGGAATTGTTTTACCAACTCCACACAGCAATAAAAGACAAACTCCTGTAATAAATATTTTTGTAAGTATGTATTTGGCATTCGATAGTTCAGTACTTGCAAGAAAATCTATTTAAATATCTAAACTTGATAAATTCAATAAATTATGAAGTAACTCCCTCTATAAAAGATCAGTTCGTTTCTGATTTTTGTTTAAGTCCTAGGCCTTTGAAATATTGTTTTCCTTTTCACAGTTTCATTTTTGAAACTATTTAGATTTGCAATATGTCAAAATCATTCTAATTTACAGTGTAGAATCTAAGGTTTTCGAAATGGGTATCTGCAAACTAGAATAAATCTTGGTATGTTATTTCAATGAAGTGTGAATCAAGATTGGCAACTTTTACAGCCGTATTATGATGCATCAAAAATATAAGATATCGTAACACTAACCTTGAGGTAAGGTAGATAGCCACTGTTGCGCTGCGCAATTCAATCGCGAATCTGAAAAATTAAAAATCGGATACGTTGTACATATGATTTTCAACCCAACGGTAATTTGACAGCTTTTCTTTTGATTTCATAATTTCATAATTTACACACAGATGTAAAACTTCTTATTCGTACTCTTTGCGGTGAATTAATTCGCTTTTCCTGTAGATAATGTTCAAAGCAGAAGAATTGTAAAGCATAAATCAGATCAAACGCCATTCATTTTCAAAACTATAAAAAAAAAAGTATTATGGATAACTGATTACCGAAGTTAATGTGATTTTTTTTTCTGCATATGCTCATTTCGACAACTTATGTCTCTTCAGTGCAGATAAAATCTAACCTTTTGAAAGACCGTAAACTCAAATATGTTCAAAAACTGATAGAGAACAAATAACCAATATGATCTAAATGAAAAGCCAAAATCAGCTAAGGACAGAGCTTTGCATGAGGGAGATACTCCTTAGTTTCAACAAAATTTACAAAAAATTGTATATTGCAAGGTTTGAAATAGAATCAGCTTTCGGGTCAGCACCGAAGTACCGACTACTGGACTGGTGAATGCCCTCGGGGATTAACAATTCACCAGCAGAGGCATCGGCCCAGTGGTAAGAAATAGCTAAATACCGAAGTTAATGTGATTTTTTTTCTGCATATGCGCATTTAAATGCGACAACTTATGTCTCTTCAGTGCAGATAAAATCTATACTTTTTAAAGACCATAAACTCAAATATGTTCAAAACCTGATAGACAACAAATAACCAATATGATCTTAATGAAAAGCCAAAATCAGCTAAGGACAGAGCATTGCATGTGGGAAAATACTCTTTAGTTTCAACAAAATTTACAAAAAAATAGATATTGCACGGTTTCAAATAGAATCGGATTTCGGGTCAGCACCGAAGTACCGACTTCTGGGCTGTTGAATGCCCTCGGGGACTGACAGTCCACCAGCAGAGGTATCGGCCCAGTGGTAATAAATAACTAGATACAGAAATTAATGTGGATTAAGCGATGATTTCTTTTGAGCTACAAATCGCTTTTTCAAGAAACCTGTAAATTCTTTGTAAATTTTAATGGAAAAATGACAAGAATGAGCGAACTTTAATCTCCTTTCCAGAAAAAAACACGGACACTTTGATTTATACATTTTAGTACAGATTTCTGCATGTTCTGGTTGGTAAGATTAGGTCTTCAGTTGTTCCGATTTGTAACAATATCTCATTGAAATGAATAAAATTGTCTATGTACCTTAAATCGTTAAACCTTGATAATGTCACAACGTCATACAGTATTAACTATTTTTTCGCAGGTGGCAAATTTCGCGATTTCTTTCAAAATTATTTGATTTAATTTTCGCGGGACAAAAAATTAGGGATTTCTTATCGTTAACTGTATAAAGATTCATTTAAATCGCAATTTTCTGGACATCAGGATAACTGCGAATAAAGGGAGATTTTGAAAGTCCTCGCAAAAATAACCACTTTTGCCGAATGAGGTTTCGCACTTATAACCCAAATGTTAAAATAAGATGTTGAAATCGTCATGAACTAAGTCATTATAAGTTTAACACACTTTTAGAAGTAAAATGTCAAAATACTATGGATGAATAATTATATAGAAAATACTTGTAATAAGCCAGTATCAATCGATAGGCAAATATAGTGTTCCAAAATATTTATATGTAATGTATTTTCAAAAAAGATGGTATGATATGTCCTGACGGATTCCTCCAATGCCCTGAGGGTCAATGTGTAACTCCACGTCTAGTTTGTGATGGACAGAGGCACTGCATAAACGGTGATGATGAGATCGATTGTGGTGAGTATATAATTTTGATAAATGAGTAAAGAATTGAAACTTCAATATAAAATAGCTAAATATCAAAG
Organism: Modiolus philippinarum; assembly: GCA_002080025.1. Classification (NCBI taxonomy): domain Eukaryota; kingdom Metazoa; phylum Mollusca; class Bivalvia; order Mytilida; family Modiolidae; genus Modiolus; species Modiolus philippinarum. Next base: position 4,585 of record MJUU01023157.1, read on the forward strand.
CTAACTTATAACTTATGAATTTCTTTCAAGTTTATTTTTTTCATGATGGATTATGAAGACAAACAACAACTAGAGGGTCCCAGGAGCCTTTATCACTCACCTGGCTTTCAGTTGCCACAATCAAGCTAACATTGTGAGTTATACAGTTATACTGTAGTCAGTACTTCGGTGCTGACCCGAAAACCGATTGTGTTTAAAACTTACAATATCTAAATTTTGCAAAATTTAGTTTAAAACTAAGGAGTATCTCCCTCATGCATAGCTCTGTCCTTAGCTATATTTTGGCTTTCTATTTAGATTTTTTTGGTTAATTGTTCTCTATCAGCTTTAACACGTTTTTTTGGTTAATGGACTTCCAAATGTTTTAGTTTGATTTGCACTGATGAGACATAAGTTGTCGAAATGCGCATATGCAGAAATAAATTAACAGTAACTTCGGTATTTTGTTATTTTTGAACTTAAGTCTCTCAAACTTTGGTAGCTCAAAAACCACCAATATCTTGAACTGTATTTAAAGTCTGATGGTGTTTTACTTCATTTCTTTGTTGGGCTTTTTTTTGAGAAAAACGTACTTGCTAAGGACCACTTTCAACACCAGTTTTGAAGTTGAGACAAAATTTTGTAAATGGCGGTCAACAACAACTTTTAAAACCATATTTTTAAATTACCACATCAATGTTTATTTGGAAATCAAATTTCATTGAAATAGGACAATGTTGACTTTTCCCGCCTTTTTGGTGGCCATTTTGAAAATAGCGGTCGACAAACAATATTCAACACCCCTATTGAAGTAGTGACATCAGTATCCACTTGGACACCAAATTTAATTGAAATCAGACAATGTTGAATTTTCCCACCTTTTTGGCAGCCATTTTAAAATGGCGGTCACCGAATAATTTTTACCATCAGTTTTGAATTCACAACATCAATATCTGTTTGGCAACCAGATTTCATTGAAATCGGACAATGTTGAATTTTCCCTCCTTTTTTGGCAGCCAATAATAAATGGCAGTCAACAAACACTTTTCATCACCGGTTTTGAAGGATTCATAAGTCACACCAATATCCACTCGGAAACCAAATTTCATTGAAATCGGACAATGTTGAATTGTCCCGCCTTTTTGGCTGCCATTTTAAAATGGCAGTCAACGAACAATTTTTAACATTGGTTTGAATTTGCGACATCAATACCTACTTGCAAACCAAATTTCATTGAAATTGGACAAAGTTTAATTTTCCCGCCGTTTTTGAGCCATTTTGAAAATGGCGGTCAACAAACCTTTTGCAGCATCTGTTTTGAAATCGCAACATCAATACCTATTTTGAACCAAATTCCATTGAAATTGGACGATATTGAATTACCCCCCAATTTGGCGGTCATTTTGAAAATGTCGGTCAACCAATAATTTTAAACATTGGTTCTGAAGTCGAAACATCATTATCTATTTGGAAACCAACATTTTATTGAAATCGGACAATGTTGAATTTCCTGCCTTTTTTGGCGGCCATTCTGAAAATGACTGTCAACGAAAGTTTTAAACATCAGTTTTAAAGTCGCCACAGCATGGCAAACATTTCATCAATTTACACTTACCCTTCGTTTTCTCTTGTTAATGAAATAAAAGACGACAAAATATGAAAATTCCGCGAGCAAAAACTCCTACAAAGGTTTTTGGATTTTTTTTTCAAAATTTCAGGGTGGGTAGATCTTGATATGCTGAACTTTTTTGCAATTTACACTTGACCTCTATTTGTTACACTTTTTGAAATAAGAAATAAAACATATTAAAATTTAGGAAATTTTACGGAAAAGGGGCTGTAACTCCAACACGAGTTTCCGGATTTTCTTTAAAATTGCATGGCTGGTAGATCTTGACATGCTGATTATTTTCACTCTCAATCAGATTTTTGATATTTGTAACGGTTTTCATGTTATTTGCCAAAAAAATGCAATTTACCCCTTTGTTCTATGTTTAGTAACAGCCATGTTGCTTGGTTGTCGGTCTAAGCGAACATAATTTTAAAACTGTTACCCTGGTGATGATTTAGGTCAAGTTTGGTGACAATTGGCCCAGTGGCTTAAGAGGAGAAGATTTTTTTTTTTAAATTGATGACAAAAAGTATTAAATTTCTTAATTTGATATATAAAGGGCAATAACTCCGATATGGGTGGTCCGATTTTCTTCAAATTTTCAAGGTGGATAGATCTTGATATGCTGAACATTTTAACTATCAAAGTTGACTTCTATCAGTTATGGTTTTTTTATAAAAATTAAAGAATATCAAAATTTAGAAATAACTCCAAAACAGGTTATCATCAGACTTTTTTCAAAATTTTAGGGCAGGTAGATCTTGTCATGCTGATCATTTTTACCCCATGTCAGATTTTTAATATCTGTAATGGTTTTTGATTTATCTACCAAAAACGGCAATTCACCCCTATGTGCTATTTTTAGTAACGACAGCAATGATGTTTGGTCCCCGGACTAATCGAACACAATTTTGAATCTAGATATAGTCCATTTTGTTGCTATAAGACATGTTTAGTGAAACATTTGTTAATAAAATAGTCAATACATAACTGAAAAACATCCTTATGGTATTTTCGCCTCAAAAATAAAGAATCTGTCCATTACTTGCAATAGTATTTTTTTCAAGAGCACAAGAATGGGAGTGTGCCATAGAACAAAACAGCCTGACCTAACCTTAACTGGCTATTAGTATACAAATTGTACAAATTCTATCATATGACACTTATATACATGTGTGAAAAATTTAAATATAGACCTAGCATTTGCATATGAAGATAAACATCTTGAACATTTGATTGTTGTTTTCAAAACAAACTAAAGCCATTGGTCACTTGGAATCTAAATATGACAATGCTAGTTTTTTTATTCACATGAATACTAAGAAGTTTCGAGTACAATTGGAATAAATAACAGACATACAAAGATATTTTTCCTGAAAATATAGCGATTGGTGTTTTATCAAATTTTCCTTTAAAATGTATCTTAATGTTTTTAATATTCATTTGTTTTACCAAATTTGCAGTAACAAACAGTCTCATGTAAAGATGTAGATTTTCATGTTGTCTTTTGATTGAGGTACATGTATTTGAAAATTTACATGTACTTCAATATATCTTCCTTAGTGTACAATACATAGTGACATTCTGATGTTACCTTCATCATAAAGCATAATGCTGATATAAACACACATGACTTCCAAATTTGCTAAACAAAGTTTTACCTACATGCAACTAGTGGTGACCTGATTTGTTGTTTAAAACATACAGCACATGTTGGCTGTTGAAATAGATTTTGTTACTCCCAATATGATAACACAGAAAACTGACATCATTTTAACCTTAAGTGAAATGGACAACTTTTTTATTTGGATAGAAATTTAATATGTATGTAGTAGCCCTTTAAATAGATCTCATTTAAAATAGGGTATATCAATGACAGGATTTTTAATTATTTTTCCCTATTTTTATAGTCACCAAATGGACTATACCCTGGTGATGATTCAGGCCAATTTTGAATAAAATTGGCCTAGCAACTTCAGAGGAGAAGATCTTTTTTTAAAGTTTAAGAAGGACGGACGGACGACGGACGGACGCCAAGTGATGGCAATAGCTCACATGGCCTTCGAGCCAGATGAGCTAACAAGGACCAAGAATATAATCGATGTACAAATGCAATCTTAAATATTCTATAAGCGCAATTTCCAGAAAAATTAAATACAATTATAATTACTTTTTTAAATGCTTAAGAAATTATAAAACTGTGTACGAATTTGTAAGATTTTTTTACAGGTATGAAAAGGCATTACTTCAAAACGCAAAAAAACCTTCACAAATACAAATATTTAAAATTAAATTTCGTAATACTGACTTTGAAATATTTGTTGATATTCGCCGTAATGTAAGCAATGTATAAAAGTATGTGTAGATGGCAAGCAGTATCTAAAAGACTCTATATTAACACATTTCAGAATTTCATCAATATTTTTCCAGCTTCAGTTAATGTAAGCGTCGATGACTGTAAACGGAAACTCAAACTTAAGCATTTTTGCGTGAGAGTAATAGGGTCTGTAAGTTTCGTCCAATTTTGCAACTTCCGGGGTCAAAAACTGTACCCGGAAGTTACATTTTAAACAAAGATATATGACGTTTCAAACAAAAATGTGAACGTCATATTCCTCAGACGTCATGTTTCGGCGGTAATCGTTTTCGAATTGTCTGTTTATCGTGAATTCTCGTGAGTCTAATGACGAGACTTACAGACCCTATTATTGATGCATTCGTTATTAAGAAAAATCCAAGAAATTTTACCTCACATTTTTTTTTTCTTTTTTTAAGTGTTGAATGCAAAAGCAATGATATCGCAATATTATCCCCTTGCGAAATGTTTGCCCAATAAATAGAGTAAATAACAACCCATGTTTACAGTTTATCATGGTTTACTTCATTTCCTTTATTGTCATTTCCTGAACACTTTTGACAACTTCTTACACGAAACTGAAGACATATATTCTCAAAAAAATATCAAAATGCAAAGATCAAAACTTTAGTCTTAAAAAACATAAAATTTAATATAAAAAGGTAATGTTAATACATATGAGAAATCATTAATTAAGTGGTTCTACTGTTTAAAATATAAAATCATATTATCTCTTGATATACAGAACACAGATAGTATTTCAGTTACAAAGCCATCAGTAGTGACATATCTCACACAGTAAACACCAGCAAATGTCAGTGTAAACTGGGGCTAACTTCTTGTTGCTAATTACATAGAAATGTATTAGCAAGTCATAATTGTCAGTTAAAACACCATCATTTCACCAGCAATTTTGAGTGTTTTCTCTCATTTCAGACCAGCGTGTTTTGTAATTGAAACACACTGTGTGTACTATGGCGTTATGATTATGTATTTCAGAACATTTTACTTGTCCGGGATTATACAGATGTAAAAATTCGACAACATGTCTATTGGAACGTGAAGTTTGTGACGGAATTTTGCATTGTCATTATGGAGAAGATGAAAGTGGCTGTAATATCACATGTCCACGATATTGCACTTGTGATGGCTTAGCATACTCTTGTAAACATGAGGTTATGGATGTTGTGTTTCCTTTACTACCAGCAGAAGCGCGTAAAATAAATACTACGCATTCAAGATATTCAAACAACACAATTACATCTGGATATTTCCCGTATTTAGTTGAACTGATTCTAACATACTGTAACATCCAGACTGTGCCCCCTGGTGTCTTCATACATCACCACAATCTTATTCTTCTAGACCTCAGCTTTAACGAAATTGAAATTTTATACCCAAATACATTCGAAGGACTGTCAAAACTTACAACTTTGCGTCTGACAAGGAATAGCATATTGAGATTGGTGGAACCCGGTGCTTTTCTGTTTTTGCATCGGTTAGAAGCTCTAAATATTATTGGAACAAATATAAGGCAACTAAAGCCAGGCACATTCAATGGACTGAAAAAGGCAAATATACTTAACATTAGTTATAACAGCCTGTATGCTATAGAACAAGGTACATTCGAAGGTTTGGACAGCCTCGAAGTCATTGATTTAAGACATAATGACTTACGACAGTTTTCGACAGGACTCTTTTCAGGCCTAGCCAACCTACAACGCATGATGACAGATTCGTACGTATTTTGTTGCCTAAAACCAAATACCGTCCAGCAGGAAGATTGTTCTCCAAAACAAGATGCTTTTTCTTCATGTTCCGACCTGATCAGATATACTACGTTACGTATATGCTTGTGGATAGTTAAAATAGCTGCATTATTAGGTAACACAGCTGTTATTTCGTACCGTTTAATATATGACAGAAAAGTCCTAACAACACAGACACACGATTTTTTCGTATTCAATCTGAGTATATCAGATTTATTAACAGGCATTTATCTCAGCATTATTGCAATTGCAGATCTGCAATACAAGGGAACGACAGATCATGGCGTTCAAGTAGAGCTTGTAATACTGCAGGTGTTTTGGCAGCTATATCTAGTGAAGGATCGGTCAACTTTCTTTTACTTATTACAGTTGATAGATATCTAGCTGTAAAATTTCCGTTTGGAGATTGGAAAATTACAATGAGAATGGCACAGTTGATTGTCAGTGCAGTTTGGGCTGTCGTGACATTGATTGCTGTAATCCCTTTCATTATTCCAGATTATTTCTCGTCAAATTTTTACACGAAAGTTTCTGTATGTTTGGCACTCCCTTTTACCAGTAACAAATCAGATGGATGGGAATACTCGACTTCTATATTCGTCTTCTATAATATGCTGGTATTTTCCGTTATTGCGTTTGGCCAGTTTTTGATATTCAGACAGGCTAGTAGCAGTAATCGCATACTACCAACTAAGACCCGAAATGATTTGAGACTGGCACAGAAGCTATTTTTGGTTGTGTTAACAGACTTCTTATGTTGGTTCCCGATCGGAATACTTGGTAAGTACACATATATTTTATAAATTGCATAAGAGTTTGTAAATGAGACTTATATATTCTGACGAAATAAGAATTAAGCAAATAATGGACTCTATCGATTAATTCTAATAACTATGACTTAGCTAGTTGGGACACACTATTGAAAATTAATACAAAACAATTCATGAATTATTATTTATACTATAAGAAGTCTGGACCTGATTATCGCAAAATATTCATCTAATGATCAAATAACGCAGTAATTCACGAATGTGCGCAACGCATGAGTGAATTACAGCGTTTTTCGGTCATGAATTGAATATTTTCGATAATCAGAATTTAAGATTAGTTATTGTTTTATTATGTAGATCTTCTTACATATAATATAACGATTTAGAATCATTGCATGAAATTCATTTTCTATATTGATCCATTCCGACGTTTACTTAGCAACAACTTTGACAACGTCTGTTGTGACGTCACTTCCTAGAAGGCAATTATAGAAAATAATTTCACAGTTAATCATCACTCTTATTTCACTGAGAAATTTCAATCTTACACCGTAATCTATATGATAATATTTTAATTAGATTGCAATTCTCTACAATAAGAAATTCAATGCTTTGAGCCATTTTTGAACTACAAAATGAACACACTGATATTGTGCCAAACTTATCGTCGTGTGAATATTATACTGTTGTATATCACAATTTTCTGAAACTGAGAAAAATCGATTGAAAGTTTGAGGTCTATCTTTTCAAAACTGTTGGTAGAAAATTGCATCAAAGTTTCAAAACAACATTTTGTACATAACAAGCAAGTAAAATGAATCTTTTAAATGAAGTTTATTCATTACATTAAAGAATAAATTCCCCCTTTTTGGCTGTTGTAACATTCTGATTTTCAATATTTTTCTTTAAAAACACAAAAAATGTTATAAGTCCTGTAGATGTAACATTATAGCAACTACAGGGTTGAACTTTCTTACGATTTCGCTACTCGGATGTACATGCTTTTCTAATGGACAATGGGGATATAACAACGGGGGTACCCTGAAAATCATACAAAAACTCACTAATTTTGTTTGTTTCCATTGATTTATCCACTTTTTTTACCCTTTTGGGACCATTTTGGGCTTGCTATATGGTGTGAGGTTCCTCACTGTGTTGAAGACCGAAAGGTTACCCCTAGATGCTTTGTTTTGGGTCGTTTTAACCTGAATATGGGATGTTGTCTTCTTGACATTTATCCCATTTCCTTTCTTTTTCATAATGTAGAGTGATCTCAACGTAGGGAGATAGATCAGTATGAAATTACCCGAATTGCATTATTATCTCCAATTTTTCAAAAAGTGGAGTTATAACAGTATAATATTCACACGACGTTATCAGCAAATCGTTAAATTAGCTGATGGCTTCTGAGAGGAAACTTGCATTTTCCACTGTTAACTTCAAATTGACGTCGCATTCTGTTTCTGAAATGATTCTGCCGGAGAATCGCAAAGTAAAGCCCAGTTCCCGCCAAAACAATTTTTTGCTCTCGGATTATCTTGAAGGCGTCTGTCAAAAATTACTTTTGTCTTCTTACCTAGCATTATTGTGTCATCAAATTACAGAGCTCTTTAATTTTGCAAAACGCAAAGAAAAAAATGATTTTGATAAAATTGAGACGTCAATGCTCGCGTAAAGTTTTCTTAACGAAGACCATTGTTTTCAAAATGTAATTTCTCACATGACGAGTAATGCATACAAAGCGGATGCTTAGCTTATCACTGCATCGAGCCATTTGAAAATGGAGGTTATGTGAGAGATGTTTCACATTTTGACGAAAGAAAACGTATACGTATGGGGACTAGTTATTGCTCAAAAATTTAGAAAGCGAAAGTGCATTTTAAAATGTAAACACTTCTAACTATAATGTTGTAATTCTTTAACTAAATAATCATGTAGGCCAGGCAGTTGAAAAATATTCATTCTGAACCATATTTCCTTCGTTAATTCCTTTACGTCTTGTTTCGTCGCTTTCGTGTGAACTTATGACTTACGAAAGAGACGAACGAGAGACAATCGAGTTGTCCTTCTTATATTTAGAAATAGATAAGTCATGCCAACTGTTAAATAAATGAAAAGATGTAAGAGTCCGATGCAAAAGTACAATGTTCAAGAAATAAAATTTAACTGGTGATGTTACATGCAGTACTTCAACCATATTACCGGTAAACATTCATTATTTATATAATTTGTGTTGTGCATTTTACACGGAGGGGGGAGTCTTCATAAATAAGAAATATGAATTTCTCTCATTTCATTGTATTAGATCTATAACATATACATTTCTAACCATGCATACTAATTTTGTCAGTAAGATGAACAAATATAATCAGTTCATGTTGAGACTTCCTCTTGAACCATAGACTTTTTATTTATATTGAACTTCTGTTACATGCTCTAGTGCATGTTCTGTAACATGCTCTAGTGCATGTTAATGTAATGCATTTTCCCTAGATTTTGACGGCGTTTGTCATATCCATATCAAATTTGTTGGTTAAAGTTGCATGTGGTATTATATGGATCTTATCGTATGCTTTTTTATTGTTGGAACCTGCTTGCTGATCTTTCACTCATGTATCATTTTTTATTTTTTTTATTTTTTTTTTGGGGGGGGGGTCTCCTGGCATATGATTCACTCGTTCTACATAATATTCCTGATCTTGAATGGCGAACTGATTTCAGGCTTTTCCGTCTTCCATTCTTCATTTTTTTATTTTTTATTATACACGTCTCGGCACCTGAATCGGTTTTCAGGGGCTTCGGCTACAGAGCTACCGGACGCGTTCCAAGTTGGTGGATAGGGGAAGCCTTGTCTATGAGGGGTAGTCAGAATATAATACGGAAAGCCTGACGACGAACCATTGTAGCCATTCTGTTAGGAGAAACGCCACGCTCCATGCAGTTTAAAGACCCGACTCTTTCTATATTTTCTTAAGAGAGCGGAGTCATTTGGACTCGTTTAGAAGGCCAAATTTCCTGCCCCCACCCATTTCTCCGCTTTACCAGTTGCAATCAAAACTCGTTGTTCCGGTTATTCCTTCCACCTTAGTTTCTTTCTTCTTTTGCTTATATTTTTTAATTGATTAGATTGATCTCGTCCTGATATAGCTGCTCACTGGGACGTTAAACACATGAGTCTGCAAACAATGGAGTTAATTTGTAGGGATGGTATACTGATAACTATTTTTTGTTTTGTCAGTTGGGTTAGTCAATTCGAGAGTTCAGAGCAAAAAGGGGCTATCTGTATTTTTCACCGATTTTGACATTTTTATAAAAAATATAACCTTAAGAGGTATATCTTTAATGTGTATAAATATCTAATATATCGGGAATCCAATTAATTAATTATGTCAAAATTCAATAAGGTGGTATCTGTAAATATGAAAAATTGTTTGAGCAAAAAGGAGCTATCTGCATAAATGTAGAGCAAAAAGGTGCTATCTGACAGATGATAGCACCTTTTTGCCCTCATGAAATTATCAAATATACAGATTACAATGTGCCATCTGTAACAGATTATTCTCATGTTACATTTCACTACATGATGCTGATAAGAAAAAAGTTGTGTGTCATACTTTAAAGAATGTGCACTGAGTAGCAGCATATTAGAAGAGATTAATCAGTAAGATTTAACAAGTAAGTGATGATTTAATTATTTTTAGATATTATTTCCATATACATTTCTATTAAAAGTTTAATAAAAAAATAAGATATGCAATAAGTTTAATTAAAACTAATATAATATACAACTGAAAATTGCAATCAGTAAACAAAGTTATGGAGAAGTGATAAAAATTTTGAGGGTCTACATGAGTGAACTTTTTGAAATGACTAATCTCTATTCTGTCAATATGCTTTAATATTATAATTAAAATATACCACTATCAAAAGTTTATTTCTTTAGGTTGTAGATATTTTTTTATTTTATAATTACAAAAAAATTACATTCCTTTGTCAAACATTTACCTGCAACAGCTTATTGGTA
>MJUU01023158.1:0-24127 GCA_002080025.1 Modiolus philippinarum
TATCATCCAGAAACCAAAAAGATGGACGTACGGACGTACGGACGTACGTACGGACGTACAGACGTATGTACATACGGACGTACGGATCAGGGTAAACCTTAATGCCCCCGACCGCCTAGCGGCGGGGGCATAAAAATGGAAGAATGTGTCCATGGGACACGGATGCCCCCGCCTCCTTGCAATCGAAACCCATAAATTATTAAAGGCATAACTATATACAATATATATTTATCAAATATTATTAGAAAGGATCTTTCTCCTGTGATAAATAGGCACTGGAACTGGTTTGGTTTTGATATAATGTGTAGTTCCAACAAATAATCTGAGAAACAGTCTTATATGTAATACTAATCTATTTTTAGCAACTGTGACCTTGACCTTGGTGGTATCAAGGCTAAAATCTATGGGATTATGTCTATTGTGATAAGTAAGCAAGTGACCAAGTTTGGTTTTGATCAGATGCAGAATACTCAAGAAATCCTTCGGAAACCAAAATTTTATTAAAATTTTAGTCTATTTTTAGCAACTGTGACCTTGACCTTGGTGCTGCCATCCTGGAAATCAATAGGCTTTTGAATTGGGTGATAAGCAAGAACGTGCCCAAGTTTGGTTTTGATCCAATGTAGTATACTCAAGTTATCATCCGGAAACCAAAATTTTATTGAAATTTTAGTCTATTTTTAGCAACTGTGACCTTGACCTGGGGGGTACCAACCTGGAAATTGATAGGGTTCTGTCTTGGGTGATAGGCAAGCATGTGACCAAGTTTGGTATTGATCCTATGTAGTATACTCAAGTTATCATCCGGAAACCAAAATTTCATTGAAATTTTAGTCTATTTTTAGCAACTGTGACCTTGACCTTGGGGGTACCAACCTGGAAATCGATAGGGTTCTGTCTTGGGTGATAAGTAAGCATGTGACCAAGTTTAGTTTTGATCCCATGCAGGATACTCAAGTTATCATCCGGAAACCAAAAAGATGGACGTACAGACGTACGAACGTACGTACGGACGTACGGATCAGGGTAAACCTTAATGCCCCCGACCGCCTAGCGGCGGGGGCATGAAAAAAATTGGGGTGGGGGGATTTGCCCCTGTTGGGCCCATATGTCTCATGAGCCGTAGATGCTATGTGAAATCCATTGGCATACTACAGATTGGAATTTTCCTCAGGAGCACACTGTAACAAACCCCATCAAATTCCAATTAATAATAAAGATTCTACAGTCAAATATGTGAAAACACCCAATTTCACCACTTTCTGACCCCTTTTTCTAAAACAGGCGGGGCCATCAACTCAAAATTAGAACCTCTGTTTACGCCTGTGCCAAAATACATCATACTAAAATTTCATAATGATCCGTCCACTAGAAGCAAAGTTATGCTGTCCACAGACGCCGTTAACGCGGACAACGCCAACACCATACCATTATACGACTGCAAAATTTTTGCGGTCGTATAAAAATTTCAAGGTTGATATCCAAATCATTTTGCTACACATGTATGAAAGTGACCAATTTTAGCACTTTTGCTCATTTTCAGTCATTTTTGCCCATTTTTTGACTATTTTCATGGAAAAAATCTAGCTTAGAGTATTAAACTTTCTTTAATACTTTCTGAAAAGTTGTAAATGGAAAGAATGAACAAATCCAACCCCCGAAAATCATACATGTATGTTGGTGTTGATATAAGAAAGTTTTGTCCCATTTTCCTGTATTTAAGGGACAATTTCAGCATTTTCATATTTCCCTAAAAATGTAGATTTTTAAAATTTTTCAAAAAGCTAATGGTTTAAACTTCATTTGTTTTATGATTTTTTATTGTAAAAATTTAAAACATTTTTTTAACTAGAGGCTCCCAGGAGCCTGTATCGCTCACCTAGCTTTCAGTTGCCACAATAAAGCTAACATTGTAAGTTATACAGTTGAACTTAGTCTCTCAAACTTTGGTAGCTCAAACACCACCATTATCTTGAACTGTAGTTAAAGTCTGATGGTGTCTTACTATATTTCTTTGTTAGGCTTTTTTGACAAAAACGTACTTGCTAGACCACTTTCAACTTGAGACATAATTTTGTAAATGGCAGTCAACAACAATTTTTAAGTTACCACATCAATATATATTCGGAAACCAAATTTCATTGAAATCAAACAACATACCTGTCAACTCACCCGATTTCTGCGGGTCAGACCCGATATTGTCACTCGTCACCCGATGAAATGCGGTAACCCGATCGGGTTGTTAAATAACCCGAGAATCGAAGTCGTCACCCGTGTTCACCCGGATTTGATTTCCGGTAAGGTTTTGTGTCTTAATGTTCGTATTTACATTTCCGGTTTGTGTTTTTTTACTTCATGGGTTTGGAATACTGTCTCCTATTGTTATAAATAAGCCGTTATGGAGGTTTAGGAGCCGTATTTAAGATAACTACACGCATTGAGTGTACTGGGAATGTCTTCGTCTCAATGGAAAAGACCGATTTCTGGACCAGCAATGTTGTCGACAACCCCACAAAACGGAAAAGCTTTACAAGTGTTTTCGGTGGAAATAAAAGTTTGATTGGGGCGTTTGGTAAAATCAAGAGACCTGGTAATTAGTAAATCAGACAGTCAACTTTACTGATAGTTACAATGATCAACAACGATTTTAGGTCAGAACTAAAAGCAATTTTAGGTCATAATTAAAAGCGATTTTAGATCAGAATTAAAAATTGACACATTATGCCCAGTTTTGGTCAAAGTAAAAATCTTAATCAGAAAAGGTGAAGCAAAGCCAAAGGTATTCAATAGACATGAAATTTAATTATCATGTCTGTTGTTTATAAGTAGGTAGTAAGTGAGTATTACAGTATGCAAATAAATTGCTCTATTAGTAAATAAACTGGGTTGAAAAAAGTCTGTCGCGCATTTATAATAGAATAATTGGGATAAAAAAGTTTGTCACGTGTTATGACCAGATTTTTTAACATCCAATGCAGGTCATGACCAGATTTTGGGTCATTGGAGGTTGACAGGTATGAAACAATGTTGAATTTTCCCGCCTTTTTTTTGCAGCCATTTTGAAAATTGTGGTCAACAAACAATTTTCAACACCACTTTTGAAGTAGTGACATCAATATCCACTTGGACACCAAATTTCATTGAAATCTGAGATTGTTGAATTTTCCAACCTTTTTTGCAGCCATTTTGTAATGGAGGTTAGCAAACAATTTTTAACATCAGTTTTGAATTCACAACATCAATATCTATTTGGAAAGCAAATTCCATTGAAATTGGACAATGTTCAATTTTCCCGCCTTTTTGGTCGCCATTTTGAAAATGTCAGTCAACAAACAATTTTCAGCAACTGTTTTGAAGTCACATCATCAATATCCACTTAAAAAACAAATTTCATTGAAATTGGACAATGTTGAATTTTCACGCCTTTTGTGGAAGCCATTTTGAAAATGGAGGTTAACGAACAATTTTTAACATTAGTTTGAATTTGCAACATTAATACCTTTTGGGAAACCAAATTCCAATGAAATTGGACAATGTTGAATTTTCCAGTCTTTATTGGTGGCCATTTTGAAAATGGCGGTCAATGAACAATTTTCAGCATCTGTTTTGAAGTTGCAACATCAATATCCACTTGTAAATCAAATTTCATTGTAATCGGACAATGTTGAATTTTCCCGCCTTTTTTGGCAGCCATTTTGAAAATGTCGGTCACAAACAATTTTCAACACCGGTTTTGAAGTCGTAACATCAATATCTATTTGGAAACCAAATTTTATTGAAACCAGACTATGTTGAATTTTCCTGCTTTTTTAGGCGGCCATTTTGAAAATGGTGGTCAGCGAACAATTAATTCACCAGTTTTGAAGTCACCACAGCATGGCAAACATTTTATCAATTTACACTTAACCTTCATCTTCTCTTGTTAGGGAAATATCACCAGTGCAAAATGATGCATTTTGCACTCATGATAAATTTATAGAGTTATTTCCCTTTACTGTATCACCAGTGCAAAATGATGCATTTTGCACTCATGATAAATTTATAGAGTTATTTCCTTTTACTGTATTCATTTTCTTGTATTTTATATTTTATGTTCAAAGATACATTTTCTGATATAAATATTTTCTCTAAATCATTTTAATTATTCTGTATAATTCAAATTTAGTATTTTTATAATCTGAAAATATCAGTTGTTTAGGGATTCTAGATAAAACCTGGATTACAAGTTATATTTAATTGTTGAATCAATTTTTGTTTGAGGGATTATAAGATTATGTCATTATTTGAATTTTAGATTTGTGGAAAATATATGAAAGCTTTTGATCATGGTAAAGTTGTGAAAAAATACTTAGATAAAATTGTCATGGATTTTGGTAAATAGGATTATTTCACTTGTCAAAAATAAGGTGCTAATTGAAATTGTGTCTTTGTAATAAGTGTTAGAAATAATCTTGAGAAACATGTTTGCTAGACTGATTAAAATAATATGTTTAGGTTGTTAAGGAAATTATATATATAATGAAGAAAGTTTTGAAAAAGTTCAGTTAGTTGTTCAGTTAATCTTACACTTAGATTGTGATTCCGATATAGTTATCTTTAATTTTTGAATGTGATTATTGACTATTTCTTGTTATAATTTGTTATTTTAATTTTAAATGTTATTATTTCACTGGAGACAATAAATTATATGAAACGTTGCAAGAAGTTGAATTATGGATTAAGACAATTAGCTAGTTCCCCATTGAACAATTAAATGTGCACCAGGTGAAGATGCAGCCGACGACCATCCCAACTATGGAGCTCTTCAACTCGGTCACAGAAATAAAAGACAACAAAATTTGAAAATTTGAAAATCTTGTGAAAAAGGGCAACAACTTCTATAAAGGTTTGTGATTTTCTTCAAATTTTCAGGGTTGGTAGATCTTGATAAGCTGAATCTTTTTTTGCAATTTACGCTTGATTTCTATCTGTTACACTTGTGAAATAAAAAATAAAATATATTAAAATTTAGAAAATTTTATGGAAAAAGGGCAATAACTCCAACATGTATTTTCGGATTTTCGGATTTTAACATTGCAGGGCTGGTAGATCTTGACATGCTGATTATTTTCACTCCCAATCAGACTTGATATCTGTAACGGTTTTTGGGTTATTTGAAAACAAATGCAATTTACCCCTTTGTTCTATTTTTAGTAACAGCAGCCATGTTGCTTGGTTTTCGGACTAATCGAACATAATTTTGAAACTGTTTACCCTGGTGATGATTCAGGTCAAGTTTGGTAACAATTGGCCCAGTGGCTAAAGAGGAGAAGAATTTTTAAATTGATGACAAAAAGTATCAAATTTCTACAATTTGAACAATAAAGGGCAATAACTCCTATATGGGTAGTCAGATTTTCTTCAAAATGTCAAGGTGGGTAGATCTTGATATGCTGAACATTTTTGTAATTTAAAGTTGACCTCTATCAGTTATAGTTTTTGTGATAAAAAAACTAGAGGCTCAGAGACTGAGCCTGTATCGCTCACCTGGCAAAATGCTTCTACGCCATACATGACTAAAAAGATGTTTCCTTACCAATGGGGTCAAATGTTTAGCTATGTTCTTCATTAGCAACCATGTTTTTTGTCTGATCCTATTGAAATGAATAATTTTTGCAAAGGACCTTCTATACATTTCAGAGATGATGATTATAAGGATGGTTATCTCATTCCTTGCTCCAATGTTAAACTATGTTCTGCACTGGAGGCCATCTTTTTTGTCAGATACAAGTACCTTCCATACATCCTTACTGTAAAGATTGATTGAATTTGCTTCAGTAGCGTCAGAGGAGATAGCAAATAGATGCTTTTCCCTTTGGGTCCCATGTTAGACTATGTCCTGTGCTGGCAGCCATGATTTTAAAGGAATCGGAAAAATTTTTGAAATCTCCATAAAAGACCTTCAATACATCATTCCTGTAGAGTTTGGTTCAATTTGCTTCAGTAGCTTCAGAGGAGATAGCAAATATATGCTTTTCCCATGGGGTCACATGCTAAACTATGTTCTGTGCTGGCGGCCATGTTTTCTCACGGATCAAAAAAATTTCAGCAAACTAAGAAAAGGACCTTCCATACATCATTCCTGTAAAGTTTGGTTCCATTTGCTTCAGTAACTCCAGAGGAGATAGCAAATATTTGCTTTTCCCTTAGGGTCCCACGTTAAACTATGTTCTGCGCTGGCGGCCATGTTTTTTCATGGATCAAAAAAATTTTGGCAAACTAAGTAAAGGACCTTCCATACAGCATTCCTGTAAAGTTTGGTTCAATTTGCTTCAGTAGCTTCAGAGGAGACAGCAAATATATGCTTTTCCCATAGGGTCCCATGTTAAACTATGTTCTGTGCAGGCGGCCATGTTTTTTCACGGATTGAACAAATTTCGGCAAACTAAGTAAAGGACCTTCCATACATCATTCCTGTAAAGCTTGGTTCCATTTGCTTCAGTAACTTCAGTGGAGATAGCAAATATTTGCTTTTCCCATAGGGTCCCATGTTAAACTATGTTCTGCGCTGGCGGCCATGTTTTTTCACGGATCGAAAAAATTTCGGCAAACTACATAAAGGGCCTTCCATACATCATTCCTGTTAAGTTTGGTTCCATTTGCTTCAGTTACTTCAGAAGAGATAGACAATATTTGCTTTTCCTATAGGGTCCCATGTTAAACTTTGTTCTGCGCTGGCAGCCATGTTTTTTCACAGATCGAAAAAATTTCGGCAAATTAAGTAAAGGACGTTCCATACATTATTCCTGTAAAGTTTGGTTTAATTTGCTTCAGTAGCTTCAGAGGAGATAGCAAATATATGCTTTTTCCCATAGGGTCCAATGTTAAATCTAAGTTCAGCAATGGTGGCCATGTTTTTTGGCGGATCAAAAAAATTTCAGCAAACTAAGTAATTACCTTCCATACATCATTCCTGTAAAGTTTGGTTAAAATTGGTCCAGTGGTTTCAGAGGAGATAGCCAAAATGTGATAAGTTTACGGACGACGACGACGACGGATGAGGACGGACAACAGACGAAGGACGACGGACGCCAAGTGATGGCAAAAGCTCACATGGCCTTTGGATAAGATGCAAACTTGCTGGACATAGGTAGAAATTGTAGTTCTGGAAAACCACAACACTTTTGCAATTCACGTTTAACCTTTATCTCAAACAGTTTTTGAAATGAAAGTAAAAACATTCAAAAATTGTGAAAATTGAAAGAAAAGGCAGCAATAACTCCTATGTGGGTTGTCAGATTCTCTTCAAAATTGCAGGACATGTAGATCTTACTATGCTGACCATTTTTGTTATATAAACTTCACTTCTATCTTCTACCATTTTCAATATATAGGACTAAAAGTAACGAAAAAACTGAAATTTTTACAGAAAAGGGGCAATAACTCCAAGACGGGTGAACGGATATTCTTCAAAATTACAGGGCAGGTAGATCTCATCATGTTGATCATTTTTACTCTTATCAGATTTTTGATATCTGTAATAGTTTTCGAGTAATTTGCAAAAAACAGCAATTTACCCCTACGTTCTATTTTTAGTAACAGCAGCCATGTTGTTTGGTCTACGGTCATAAAAATCACAAACATGAAAGAGCATACCCTGATCATGATTCAGGCCAAGTTTGGTTAGTATTGGCCCAGTAGTTTCAGAGGAGAAGATATTTGAATAAAAGTTAACGGACGGACGGACGCCGAGTGATGGCAAAAGCTCACATGGCCTTTGGCCAGGAGAGCTAAAAAGCAAAAATAAATCTTATGTGCATATTTTTTTCATAAAATGTTTTTTTCTAACCCTACCCTATTTTGTGAAAATTTGACATGAATCCAACAGCCAATTAGGGCATAAATCTTCAGTTTGAGTTAACTCTGAAACTACTTGATAGAAATGAATAATTTTTTGACACAATTTAAAGATGAACATAAATTTTTATAATTCAATGCTATTGTACATAAAATATAAATAATTTTAAAATTATTTCCGAAGGAGATTTCAACAGGACTGAAACATGACCAGAATACATCCTTAAGAGCACTCTTATTACAACAAAGCAGCATACCTTAAGGTGGTTCGGGGGTCTAAAGTTAAACAGATTGAATTTTTTGATATTTTTATGATTTGCACTTAGTTATTAGAGAATACAAAAATTAAAATGAAAATTGGGGGACACCGGCCATATAAGAATGAAATGTGTCACATAAAAATCAGCTTTTTTGGTTTAAATGATAGGGAAAATAAGCCCATTTTAACAAAATTTCATTTTACTTTAGTTACATCAGATAGAATTTTTCAAAATTTGGTAAATTATCAGCTTATATACTGCACATCGATTGCCATGAAAAAAATTTGGGTGTCACTGAACTTATTTTTGAATAAATCAAGAAAATCTAATTTTTTCCTATTTTCCTATACAAATTATCTCCCCTTAATAGATTATGAATTTGATTACGCAATAAAAGTGTCGTATTTGATGAAAATGAACTATTATAAGACATTGAAGATTGTTTCGGTAGCATTCTCATGCTGAATTCCATTTTTTTGTCACATGCACAAGAATGATGTGCAATTTTATACTCCTGTTCTACCTTAAATTTTAAATAATCCCTTCAGGGAGAGAGGAGATTTTGTAAAGAGAAATATTAAACAAAAACATAGGTAATCAACGATTACAAAGTTCGCCTCGTTATGGCACATTGTCAGAGATGCATGCGTGATCCTAACATGTACAGTGACTGAGATCTGAACTCTTCAGTAAATTTGGATGTAAGTTAATCAAGCAGAAAAATAGGTCAAAGTGACATAAATTTGCCTGGATGCTGACCCTCCGTAAGAGATGCATGCATATGCAAGGTTACATGATCCAAACATGTATACTGACTGAGATCTAAATGCAGAACTAAACTTGAATGAAAGTCAAAATGACCTAATTTTGCCTGGATGCTGACATACCATCAGAGATGCATGCATATGCAAGGCTACATGTCCTACCATGTATAGTGACTGAGATCTGAAATCGGACGTAAACTTAAATGTAAGTCATTCAAGCGGAAAATATAGGTCAAAGTGACCTAATTTTGCATGGATGCTGACTTAACATCAGAGATGCATGCATATGCAAGGTTCCATGATCCTACCAGGTATAGTGACCGAGATCTGAACTCGGACGTAAACTTGAATGTAAGTCGTTCAAGCGGAAAATATAGGTCTAAGTGACATAATTTTGCCAGGTTGCTGACCTTCCGTCAGAGATGCATGCATATGCAAGGTTACATGATCCTACCATGTATAGTGACTGAGATCTGAACTCGGACGTCAACATAAATGTAAGTCATTCGAGCGGAAAATTTAGGTCAAAGGGACCTAATTTTGCCTGGATGCTGACCTATCATCAGAGATGCATGCATATGTAAGGTTACATGATCCTACCATGTATAGTGACTGAGATCTGAACTCCGACGTAAACTTGAATGTAAGTCATTTAAGCGGAAAATATAGGTCAAAGGGACCTAATTTTGCCAGGATGCTGACCTATCATCAGAGATGCATGCATATGCAAGGTTACATGATCCTACCATGTATAGTGACTGAGATCTGAACTCGGACGTTAACTTGAATATAAGCCGTAAAAGCGGAAAATATAGGTCAAAGTGACTTAATTTTGCCTGGATGCTGACCTACCATCAGAGATGCATGCATATGCAAGGTTACATGATCCAACCATGTATAGTGACTGAGATCTGAACTCGGACATAAACTTGAATGTAAGTCATTCCAGCGGAAAATATAGGTCAAAGAGACCTAATTTTCTTGGAGGCTGTGAGATAGCCCAAGATGCATCTGTATATAAAGTCTGATGATCCTACCCTTCATAGTTACCAAGATATATACCTAAATGTGGACGCGGATGTGGACGTAGACGTGGACACCAGGTGTACTCCAATAGTCCTCCTCAACTTCGTTGAGGCGAACTAATAACAGATGGATGTACTCACAGGTGTATTTTAATATTGCACGTTTGGTATAAAAACACTTCCAGGATTTAAGGAAAAGTATTCCCTGTGTGTGTGAAATATATAACACAGGCTGTATTAGGTAGAAGATACACGTGTATATAAGCACCTAAAAGTATATTTTTTCACCTTATTGTGTAGAAAGGCTGGATTTTAACTTAAAGGTTATGAGTTTGAACCATCGAGCTACAAGTAATTATAATGAATATTGCATGGAGTAAATCTTTAGTTACAATTAAAACACCAAATTTAAGGGTTCCATTTTTTTCTATTTTTTTTTTGTTGATATTTCCTAACGCCACTTAGACTTAATAACTATTAAACATACATTGAGAACACTGTAATTTGACATGTTATAATGTGGGAATAGTTTCCACCTGCATAGTACAGTGGAACCTCAAAAACCGGCCTCTTTTTGGACCAAGGAAATCGGCCTGTTTTAAGAGGTTCCGGTTATCGGAGGTTCCAAAATCCCGTCTTTTCAATCCCAACAATTATACAGGAAATGTAACATATAATCAGTAAGGTCAGTGTAGGCTGTGAGTTAATTATTTCAGTATAGTTTTCCTGCATTCTTGTAAATTTTGAGTAATCTTTTCAAATGCAGTTATTGATGAATGAGGATGGCAAAAGAAATGTGACTTGTTGAATAGATTTGGTCGATATTATTGTCTGTGAAAGAATTTATCAAATTTTCAGAGTTGAATTTTAGAAGAAAATATACGTTTGGGACCGATCTATACGGCCGGAATTCAGAATTCAGAGGGGCCGGTTTTCAGAGGAAATTTTAACTTCTTTATTTAGGTAAAAATTCCAGACCGAAACATATCGTTCGGTTTATAGAGGGATCCGGTATTTAGAGGGCCGGTTTTCAGGAGTTCCACTGTAGATTGTAAAATTATATATAACACAAATAAAGAAATCCCTGATCACTGAATAAATATTGCTGTTTTCCATCCATTCATGCATTCAAACAGTTGATGATTTTAGAAAGTATCAACTTTATTCTGCGTGTACTTTATATTTCACTTAACATTCCTATCTAATACTGAGAAAGTACTATTGTTCAATTGGTTCCAATTGTAGTGGATTTCGTGGTTCACTTCCAACAAAATCACCCTCTTAACAAATTGATTTTCCCATAGAGTTGTAATGCACAGAATTCAAAATCACAAATTTAAGTACCAACAAAGTAGTGATATTTATAACAAGAGTTGTCAGAAGACAACATAGCTCGCCGGGGATTCCAGTAACCTCAATGCACAATAAATTTGTAAGTAATAGAAAGCTCTCTTCACAAAAAAGTCACATATCAAATATAAACACCCTATCACTAAACAACTTAATTCTAGAAGCAAGTATAAGGTTTTTAAAAAAAAACTGCCCTTAGGGCAACGTCAAGATCAAAATGTCTACAACTACAGTACCATCAGAAAGCTCTCATTAAAAGACTGTCACATACCAAATATGAACACCCTACCACTAACAAACTTCATTCAAGAAGCAAAGTTAAAAGTTTTTAAAAAAAATGCCCTCAGGACAAGGTCAAGGTCAAAATGTCTACAAAAATGGTACCAGAAGAAAGCTCTCATCATAAGAAGTTTTATATCAAATATGAACATCCTACCACTAAAAGCCTTCCTTCTAGAAGCAAGGTTAAAGTTTTTAAAAAAAATGCCCCCAGGGAAAGGTGAAGGTCAAAATGTCTACAATTATGGTACCACTAGAAAGCTCCCATCATAAGGATGTTACATACCAAATATAAACACCCTACCACTAAAAGCCTACCTTCTAGAGGCAAGGTTAATGTTTTTCAAAAATTGCCCTAAGGGCAAGGTCAAGGTCAAAATGTCTACAAATATGGTACCACTAGAAAGCTCTCATCATAACCAAGTTACATACCAAATATAAACACCCTGCCACTAAAAGCCTACCTTCTACAGGCAAGGTTAAAGTTTTTCAAAAAAATGCCCCCAGGGAAAGGTGAAGGTCAAAATGTCTACAAATATGGCACCACTGGAAAGCTCTCATCATAAGGAAGTTAAATAACAAATATAAACACCCTACCATTAAAAGCCTACCTTCTAGAGGCAAGGTTTCAGTTTTCAAAAATTGCCCTAAGGGCAAGGTCAAGGTCAAAATGTCTACAAATATGGTACCAAAAGAAAGCTCTCATCATAAGGAAGTTACATACCAAATATAAACACCCTATCACTAAAAGCCTACCTTATAGAGGCAAGGTTAAAGTTTTTCAAAAATTGCCCTCAGGGCAAGGTCAAGGTCAAAATGTCTACAAATATGGTGCCAGAAGAAAGCTCTCATCACAAGGAAGTCACAGGCCAAATATCAACATCCTAGCCCTTCAGGTCTCAATTCCACAAGCCAGGTTAAAGTTTTACTGACGCCGCCGACGCAGACGCCGGGGGTATGACAATAGCTCTCTGGACATTCGTCACGGTGAGCTAAAAACCACAAAAATTGATGTCCAGGAATAAAAGAGCCTTTATAAGTTAGAAACAGTAAGGCTGAACTTCTATATTATATACATGTCACTTAAATTCATACAATTTTACACAAAATATAAACTAGAGCTGTCGCTGATGGAGGCATCCAGTTATACCCCTGCTAATTGAACCCTGAATCAATATGGCAAGTGTAAATCTAAGTAAGTGTGGACATAGTACAAATCTGGACACAATACAAGTATGGACACAATGATATACCTCCCCCTTTTTTTTCAGAAAATATTCAAAGACAAATTATCTCCCCTTCAAAATTTCAGCCAGAAACTATACAACTTCATGTACATCTAGATCTTCAGGATATATACTACAACTGTGTAACATTTCATCAATATTCAAGTACCCGTTTAGGAGAACATGACAAGGTTCCCCCCCCCCTTTTTCCAGAAAATACCTAAAGATTCAAAATTTGAGACATCTTGAGATAGTGTACTACAACTGTGCAACATTTTATCAAAATCCAAGCAGGGGTTTAGGAGAACATGTGCTGACAAGGTGCATGAACAGACAGACGGACGGACAGATGGACAGACATATAGGGGTATAATAACAGTGATCAGGGTTGCCACTATTTTAATGTCTGAAAATTCAATGATATTCCCATGACTTTTCCAGGTTATTCTAGTTATTTTCAGAAGCAATATATTCAACAAAATTCTAGGTTGGGATAATTATTTTGCAGACTTTGCTTATATACCGCCTATCGATATTAACTTCTTTTCAAATTCCAGGATTTTCAAGTATATTTCCAAATATTTTAAAATTCAAGGTCTTTTCAAGGCCCTTGAACACCAAAATGAAATTCAAGGGTTTTTCCAATTTTCCAGGATGTGTGGCAACCCTGAGTGATTCATATTTATAGGAACAAAGAAGAAGACAACAGGGGACATTACCTATACTTGGCTGTGAATCAAACCAAACAACATCTTTATAAGTCTGGTTAAATTGTAGATTATCACTTGTTGTAAATGTGAATGGTATCTTCCAGGAATAACTGAAATATAAAAGGCATATACATGTACAGTGGAACTTGTCTAATCCGACACACTGTGGGACTTTAGGAATGTGTCAGATTATACAGGATGTCTGAATACTCAGGTTTAAAAATCATCTAAATATAATCTTTTGGGACCAATAAATTATGTCAGATTTGACAGGATGTTGGAATACTCAGGTGTCGGATAAGACAGGTTTCACTGTACTTGAATTCTCTGGTGAAAAGGGCCTAAAAATTATCTAAATAAAAATTTCCCGGCAAATTTCGGCCCGCCACACCACAGTAAACCAATGCCATATTCCTTACTTACAATATGACCATTTTATATTTCACATGCAGAAACATAGCAAGTGGTTACTGTGAAAGTACTGTTGTTACTGGGGTTCCAATTTTCATGGATATTGTGGTTGGCTGAAACCACAAAATTACATGTAAGTTCACCAAAAAATGTGTTTTCCCTAGAGTTTTAATTCATAGAATTCAACATACCCACAAAACAGTAATGTTTATGAAAACTACTACAATTGATGTCCACAAATAAACGTACTTCCACAGTATCCATTTGTATTTTGTATGTAATGGTCACAATGATATCTGTATCATAAAATGTAGAGAAAAAAATAGTATACATGGCAGATAGTCAATTTGAAAAATTTAATAAAATCCTTATCAAAATATAGAAATTTGTGGAAAAAAGTTTGTCTAGTTCTTAGTTTTTCATTTGATTTTCTTATAAGCATTTACAAGAACTAGAAATACAAAAAATAAGTAGAAATTTTATCTAGTGTCATTTGAAAACATTGAAATGTAAAATATCCCTCTTGTTCATGAGACTGAATTTTTATGGAAAGCAACCACTGGATTTTGTTCATTTTGTTGCATGTCCACTTATGAAAGCATGATCAATGCCAAAATTTATTACACTTTTTTCTCCCCGTACCACTAAATAACTAGAAGAAAGCATTCTCCTGCAAAAGGCTAAATGACTGTGAGATTCAAAATATTTCTACAAGAGGAATATTTTTTTTAATACTTACTCAAATGGTGACTTGTACTTCTTTGGATCTTTAGCCTCTGGATTAAACAAAAACCTCTTCTGTTCTAGGTGCAGTGTACCATTTGCCCTGGTTACCTTGACAACAGGATAATTCATTTGTAGTATCCAAGTATCCATTACAGACTTAACATCTAAAGGTCTACCATCATCCTCAGCTTGCTGTAATATTGGTAAATAATCAATAAAACAAAATACAAACAATATATATGTGTTATTTTTTTAAATATAAAACCAAAGATTGCTAATTAATAAAACTTAAAAAGTTAAAGATAAAGATAAAGAGTGTTAAAGGCACTATACTTTCAATCACAATTGCCAACTCCACAGTTTAGCTTATAATCTCACATGTATAAAGGTTTCCGTGCACCTACCCTAGCTCTGGGGTTTCAGATTTTCCAACTTGGAACTTTTTCCCCCAACTAGCCTTGCAACCATGCCAGAAGCCCACATTTGCTTAAACAGTTATTAATCTTGCAGTGGGTTTTAAAGCTGGAAAAGAGGCTGAGCTTATGTTCATTGTTGACTTGTTTACAGGTAAACTTACCTTTACCTTTAAGAGTTAAGAACTAATTATAAAGTATTCTTAAAAACAAGTGTGAACCCAAATTGATGTCTTGCCCGTCCCTACTTGGTCGCAAAATTGATGTGAAAACTCAAACTGACTAAATCAGAAAGCTTAACATGTTCACTAGACTGTGAAATTAGGGTAACTGACATGTTCACTAGACCATGAAAATGAGGTTAAGAGCTAAAGCCAAATGGCAGTCTGTCATGTTCCATCTAAGACAAACCCACATAACAAATATTATTGACATTACATAAAAAAAAATACTGGGAAACTTAACATGATCACTGGACCATGAAATTGAGGTCAAAGACAAAAGCCACAAAGCAGACTATCATGTCCAACCCAAGACCAACCTATATACCATGTATCATTGACCAACCACTTATAGTTACTGCCAAACTAAACTAAGCACAACACTTAACATGTTCATTGGACCATGAAATTGAGGTCACAGACAAAAGCCATATAGCAATATGTCTTTTACTACTCCAGACTAATCTATATACCAAATATCATTGACCTATCACTTATAGTTACTGAGAAAATGACAAAGCCACAAAAACTTAATATGCTCACTAGAGCATGAAATTGAGGTCAAGGACAAAAGCCATATGACAGACTGTAATGTACTACCTAAGACAAACCTACATACCATATATCATTGACCTACCACTTAAAGTTATTGAGAAACTAAACTTAGCACAAAAACTTGAACCGTGAAATTGAGGTCACAGACAAGAACCATATAACAGACTGTCATGTACTACCCAAGACCAACCTATTGACCTACCACTTATAGTTACTGAGAAAAGGACCAAATCACAAAAAATTAACATGCTCACTAGACTGTGAAATTGAGGTCAAGGACAAAAGCCATATGAGAGACTGTCATGTACTACCTAAGACAAACCTACATACCATACATCATTGACCTACCACTTATAGTTACTGAGAAACTAAACTAAGCACAACTAGAGGCTCAGAGACTGAGCCTGTATCGCTCATCTGACAAAATATTCTATGCCATGCATGACCAACAAGAATATGTGTCTAACTGACACAATGCCCGCCTCACACCTATTTTGAGCAATGCTATCTTTCATGATCAGTGAGGCATGAAGTTGGTGGCATGGGTAAATATTTGTTGTTTTTTCATTATTTATATCCTAATGTGTATTTATATGAAGTTTCACAATAGCATACATCCGTCACAGAAAAGAAACTTAAACCTGAGTTTAAATCTCATACTATCCCCCTTTTTCCATGATCAGTGAAGCATGAAATTGGTGGCGGCTGGGATAAATTTTTATTATGATTTTTGTTTAATTATACCCTAATGTGTATTTATACAAAGTTTCATAATAATAGCATACATCTTCACAGAAAAAAAACTTCAACCTAAGGGTAAACCTCATACTACCCCCCTTTTTCCATGATCAGTGAAGCATGAAGTTGGTGGCCGGGATAAATTTTTATTATGATTTTTGTTTAATTATACCCTAATGTGTATTTATGCAAAGTTTAATAATAATAGCATACATCCTTCACAGAAAAAAAACTTCAACCTAAGGGTAAACCTCATACTACCCCCCCTTTTTTCCATGATCAGTGATGCATGAAGTTGTAGCCGGGATAAATTTTTATTATGATTTTTGTTTGATTATATCTTAATGTGTATTTATACAAAGTTTCATGATAATAACATACATCCTTCACAGAAAAAAACTTAAATGACTTGGGACGGACAGACAGATGAACAGACTAACGGACGAACAGACGTACGGACGGACCGACCGAACACTATATGCCCCCTACTGTCGTACGCAGGGCATAAAAAAGATGTATTTTATCAATGAGGACTAATGTTAAGCTATGTTCTCCATTGGCACAAGTGTTTTTAGTCTGATCCTATTGAAGTGAGTAATCATTGCAAAGGATCTTTAATACACCATTCCATCACAGTTTAGTTAAATTTGCTTAAATAGTTTCAGAGAACCCGTGTGAAAATGAATCCCAGCTCTCAAAACTTTTATGGGACATCCTATAAAATCCTAGGATATCCTAGGATAGCCCAGCTCTGTAGATAGTTGATCTGCTAAAAGCTGGAACTTAAGATTTACTCAAATATCAGAAGCTGGGATATCCAAGGATATCTTTGGATTCTGATTTAAAGCTGGGACTTTTAATTTTTGTTCTTGTTGGAAATGTATAGAATTTTTGATAAGAAAGTCCCAGCTTTCTGGGATAAGCTGGGACACTTTCTGGATCATTAAGCTGTTTGAACTACATTAATAATTTCAAGCATCTGACTGAGAATGATTCAAAATTTGAAAAGTTGGCACAGCAAAGATGTTTTTCTGAATGGAATTTATGATGAAGGAAGTTTAATTGGGCAGAGTAAAGTTTGGTTGAATTTGCTTCAGTGGTTTCAAAGCAGAAGATGAAAATGTGATTTTTCCCGTAGGGTCCAATGTTAAACCTCAGTTCCGTGCTGGCGGCCGTGTTTTTTGTCCTATCGGAACGAAATGAGCAATATTGTAAAGGACCTTCCATACTTCATTCCTGTAAGCGCAGAAGATGAAAATGTGATTTTTCACAAAGGGTCCAATGTTAAACCTAAGTTTTGTGCTGGCAGCCATGTTTTTTGTCAGATTAGAACAAAATGAGCAATCATTGTAAAGGACCTTCCATACATCATTCCTGTAAAGTTTGGCTGAATTTGCTTCAGTGGTTTCAGAGGAGAAGATGAAAATGTGAATTTCCCATAGGGCCAATGTTAAACTATCTTCCGTGCTGGCGGCCATGTTTTTTATCAGAGCAGAACGAAATGAGCAATCTTTGTTCAGGACCTTCAGTACACCATTCCTGTATAGTTCGGTTGAATTTGCTTCAGCGGTTTCAGAGGAGAAGAAGAAAATGTGAATTTTTCCATAGAGTCCAATGTTAAACCTAAGTTCTGTGCTGGCGGCCATGTCTTTTATCAGATCAGAACAAAATGAGCAATCTTTGTATAACATCTTCCAAACAGCATTCCTGTAAAGTTTGGTTGAATTTGCTTTGGTGGTTTCAGAGGAGAATATGACAATGTGAATTTCCCATAGGGCCAATGTTAAACAATGTTCCCTGCTGGCGGCCATGTTTTTTATCGGATCAGAACGAAATGAGCACTCTTTGTTAAGGACCTTTAGTACATCATTCCTGTAAAGTTTGGTTTCATTTGCTTCAGTGGTTTCAGAATAGAAGAAGAAAATGTGAATTTTCCCATAGGGTCCAATGTTTAACCATGTTCCGTGCTGGCGGCAATGTTTTTTGTCGGCTCAGAATGAAATGAGCAATCATTTTTAAGGACCTTTAGTACATCATTCCTGTAAAGTTTGGTTGAATTTGTTTCAGTGGTTTCAAAGCAGAAGATGAAAATGTGATTTTTCCCGTAGGGTCCAATGTTAAACCTACGTTCCGTGCTGGCGGCCATGTTTTTTGTCCGATCGGAACAAAATGAGCAATCATTGTAAAGGACCTTCCATACATCAATCCTGTAAAGTTTTGTTGAATTTGCTTCAGCTGTTTCAGAGCAGAAGATGAAAATGTGATTTTCCCATAGGGTCCAATGTTTAACCATGTTCCGTGCTGGCGGCCATGTCTTTTATCGGATCGGAACGAAATGAGCAATCTTTGTAAAACACCTTCCATACATCATTCCTGTAAAGTTTGGTTGAATTTGCTTCGGTGGTTTCAGAGGAGAATATGACAATGTGAATTTCCCATAGGGCCAATGTTAAACAATGTTCCCTGCTGGCGGCCATGTTTTTATCGGATCGGAACGAAAAGAGCAATCTTTGTTAAGGACCTTTAGTACATCATTCCTGTAAAGTTTGGTTGAATTTGCGTCAATGGTTTCAAAGCAGAAGATGAAAATGTGATTTTCCCCATATGGTCCAATGTTTAACCTAAGTTCCCCGCTGGCGGCCATGTTTTTTGTCAGATCGGAACAAAATGAGCAATCTTTGTAAAAGACCTTCCATACATCATACCTGTAAAGTTTTGTTGAATTTGCTTCAGCTGTTTCAGAGCAGAAGATGAAAATGATTTTCCCATAGGGTCCAATGTTAAACCATGTTCCGTGCTGCCAGCCATGTTTTTTGTCGGATCTGAAGGAAATGAGCAATCATTGTTAAGGACCTTTAGTACATCATCTCTGTAAAGTCTGGTTGAATTTGCTTCAGTGGTTTCAGAGCAGAGGATGAAAATGTGATTTTTCCCATAGGGTCCACTGTTAAACCCAAGTTCCGCGCCGGCGGCCATGCTTTTAGTCGGATCGGAACAAAATGATCAATCATTGTTCAGGACCTTTAGTACATCATTCCTGTAAAGTTTGGTTGAATTTTCTTCAGCTGTTTCAGAGCAGAAGATGAAAATGTGATTTTCCCTTAGGGTCGTATGTTAAACCATGTTCCGTGCTGGAGGCCATGTTTTTTGTCGGATCGGGACGAAATGAGCAATCATTGTTAAGGACCTTTAGTACATCATTCCTGTAAAGTTTGGTTGAATTTGCTCCAGTGATTTCAGAGCAGAAGATGAAAATGTGATTTTTCCCATAGGGTCCAATTTTAAACCTAAGTTCCGCGCTGGCTGCCATGTTTTTTGTCGGTTCTGAACGAAATGAGCAATCTTTGTAAAGGACCTTAGATACATCATTCCTGTAAAGTTTTGTTGAATTTGCTTCAGTAGTTTCAGAGGAGAAGATGAAAATGTGAAAAGTTTAAAGGACAGACGACGGACGCCAAGTGATGGCAATAGCTCGCACTGACCCTTTGGGTCAGGTGAGCTAAAAACTTAACATGTTCATTAGACCCTGAAATTGAGATCAGAGACAAAAGCCATATAGCAGACTGTCATGTACTACTCAAGGCCAACCTATATACCAAATATCATTGACCTACCACTTATAGTTACTGAGAAAATGACTTAATCACAAAATTTTAACATGAAGAGTTTACGCCGCCGTCACCATCGCCATCATACTTTGTACGCATATGTCTCGCATTCCGCGCCTTTCGTCGCGGGCGAGACAATTACACATTTTCTATGATAATGTTAACCCTTAGACTTCTACACGTAACTACTGTCATTTTTCAGACTCTCTGTGCACTGTTGTCACTGATTACGCTCCATACATGCAAAGGTCAACATATTGGTGTTCATTTTAAACATTAAAGAACCTTAGTTAGCAAGTTCACATACCCTACGCCCCTAAATATCAGAAAATCCTGCATTATTGAACACCAAAAGGATCCTATAAGCAATATTATACATACATGTAACAAGAGGCTCCAAAGAGCCTGTATCGCTCACCTGGGCCATGGCTGACACAATAAGTCAAAATAATCCAAACGTTTTAAGGTCTCAATTTTAAGTTTGTTGATAGACATTGATGTTATATGATTCAAAATTAAACTATGTTCCCCATTGGCAGCTATTTTTAATAGGGCGTAGTCCGACTGTCACCTTCTTGAAGAAGACCATCAAAGCATCATTGTGCCTCACTTTTGTTCCAACTGACCTGGTATTTTCAGAGGAGATCTTTGAATGATTTCCTATAGGGTCCAAGGATACACAATGTTCCCCGCTGACTGCCATCTTGGATGCTATGCAGACATGCTGGACACATTTTATGAAGGGGACCAAGTAAGGACCATTGTGATCAAGTATGATTCCAATTGGCCATGTACTTTCAGAGGAGAATTTCTTTGAATATGTTTCCCTATAGGGTCCATATTGTTAAAACCATGTTCCCCACTGGCAGCCATCTTGAATATGATGTGGACTTTCTGAACACATTTTTTTAAAAGGCGCCAACTAAGGACCACTGTGACTAAGTTCTTATAAATGGAGATTTTTGCAATATTGTCCAATTTTTGACAAAGTTCCCAGCTGGCTGCCATCTTGGATGACATGCGGACTTGCCCGACACAATTTTTAAAGGGGACCATCCAATGTTCCCCAGTGGCAGCCATCTCTGATATGACACAGCCTTGCCAGACTTTTTTTTTAAAGGGGCCACCTATAAGGACCATTGTGACCAAGTTTGGTTCCAATTGGCCCAGTGGTTTCAGAGATCTTGGAATATAGGGTCAATTTTTCAACAAAGATCCAACTGGCGGCCATCTTGGATGGTGTGTTGACTTGCCATACACATTTTTTAAAGGGGGCCACCTAAGGACTATTGTGACCAAGTTTGGTTACAATTGGCCCAGGGGTTTCAGAAAGGAAGATGTTTGAATGACAAGTGTACGACTGACAGACCCAAGACACAATAATGGCAAAAGCTCATCATGGCATAGCCAGGTCAGTAATAAAGCACATGCAGGCTATAAAGACAAGAAACTACTACAAAAGTATCTAGGAAAAATATTTGAATTGTAAACATACATTTACCTAAAAAGGACACAATATACATTTATACACAAAATTATTACAATGTGAAATAAGTAAAGATTATGAAAGTATTTTTGCAAAAAATTGTGAAAGTTTGTACAAAAGCACTTTTTTTTCTCCTGATTATGTAACAAATATTTGTTTTTAATAAAGTGTTAGAATGGAATTTCTCTAAAACTTAAAAGAGAAAAGTAAACCAAATAAGATTTGAAAACAGAATTTGAAGGGAAATAACCCAGGAAAAGATGATACTTGCTGTTTTAGCTGAAAATAGTAAAAGTCCAATAACTCCCATAAAAAATAGAGGCTCAGAGACTGAGCCTGTATCTCTCACCTGACAAAATGCTTCTATGCCATAGATGACTAAAAATGATGTTTTCTTACCAATGGGGTCAAATATTTAGCAATGTTCTTCATTAGCACCCATGTTTTTTGTCTGATTCTATAGAAATAAATAATTTTTGCAAAGGACCTATACATTAAGTTAAATTTGCTTGATTAGTTTCAGAGATGATGATTATAAGGATAGTTATCTCATTCCTGGCTCCAATGTTAAACTATGTTCTTCACTGGAGGCCATGTTTTTTGTCAGATCCAAATGAAATGAGCAATTTTTGTTCAGTACCTTCCATACATCCTTAGGCCAGAGTTTTTTTATTAGTTGGTTTACGGGACCGCCGACCCTAATTTTGCTGTTTTCAAAATAAAAATAAAATTTCAAAATGGTCTTTTATTTTTATTTTTTCCGTCTGACTCCCACTCAAAATGATTCCAAAAAATAATATTTTCATCTGTATTATAAAGATTATATTCATTTGGGCACAGAGAAGATGACAAAATACAAAACGATCTTTTCAAATCTGGTTGGAATATGATGCACGAATATGAGAAACGGAAGTGCCTTTTTAGACTGATTCCCTGCCTTCTCGTACCAAGGTTAAAGAATCAGTCTAATACTTTTTATCGGGCGAAGTTTCTTGACATTATTTACTGTCAAATGGAATGGTAACAGACTCTTAATAAGCAGAGTACGAGAAGAAAGTCCGATAACAGATTAACAACTTCGTGTCAATGACTGTTTCTGTTTTAAAAGTTGAAAACAGTCTGTGACCTGTTGCCGGCTGAACATGTTCTCCGTGATGGATACATGATAAAACCATCGAGAAGTGGACTGCTTTCAAAGATGTACAACAAATTTGGGTGTTTCGAATCGTCCTTGTTGTTGTGTTTTTTGAAGCAGTGTCACATGTATCATCAACAGCTGAACAAAATACTTCAGTTTTGACGGCGATGCATATGTCTTGGTGACAAGGTATAATATTAGTCTGTCAATATAAAGACAAAATCGTGAACATTTTATTTGTATTCTAAGTTGATGCCAATGATTTTGTAGATTATCCCAAAGTTGCTTTAATTTGTGAAGGTATCCTTGAGAGAATAATAAAACTGTTGAAAGATATATGAGAAAACATGGTAACAATAATTTCAAACTATGAACAACAAAAAATTTGTCTTTTTTATGCGACAACAGCAAGATTTTGCCGTTGATCAACATCATATTAGGATTAAATTCAATTAATGTAATGGTGCTAATGAAAATGTTAGTGACTGTTGCACTAAAAGTGAAATGTTTTCATAAACTTTTCAAGAGGCAAACACTGCAATGACTGATTAGCTACTTGTATATTAAAGGTGTAACACAACTAATTCCGTCTCCCATTGCCTCCCATGTTAAATTGCACATGTTTCTCTGCTCGTAGAATTTTTATCTGAAGTTCAAATAAAATGACACATGTCTCATCTGAAAGACACATCTTTCGGTAAACCCTCATGAAAAAATCAACCGACCTTAACTGTAATATAAGAAAAAACTGGTTCCCGGAAGGTCACAACCCAGGGATAGGTACTTCCTGTCTGTGTTTTCACGGGAAAAATACCTCTGCTTTCAACTTTGATAAAATCTTTAATTTTCATCGAAATCGTATAAATTTAGGCTTAAAAGATTCACTATTGAATGCCTTTTCAATTTAATTCATAATGACTCGCCAACATCTTTAATCTACGACGCTATTAACACTTCTTCGGAACTATGTCGTCTCAAATAAGGACTATATTCACATATGTGCCTGACTGGGTTCCGAATTAGTTGTGTTACACCTATAACAGAAAAAATCTCTCTCCAATGCTCTTGTGTGTGTATATTTTTCATCTTTGGTGTGTATGCAAGAAAACTACAACTTTATTTTATCCATAAGTCTATATTTACAAAATTTATAGACAAATTTGAAAAGGGTGCTTCCAGTGCTTTTGCACTTTGATTTAACAAAATCCCGACTACTGTGCTATAGACCTTGAAACTGTTAAAAACGGCTATTTGGATCTTTGTGAAGCGTCTGGCTTACAGAAAGTAATTTAATAAACGATATGAAAATGTTAAAAACATGTGCCTTGTGTTATCTGTTGATTTGAAGCATGTTGATCATAGGCCGGGTACCCCCCCCCCC
>MJUU01023158.1:24294-37766 GCA_002080025.1 Modiolus philippinarum
CCCCCCCCCCCCCCCCCCCCCCCCTTTTCTCGTGAAAATACGAATATCTGTGAATTTGCTAACACTCCGCCAAACTTTTAGCAGAAAATAATTTTATCTAGTAAAGCTATTGTAATTTATTGTATTGATATGCATTTCAGACGTTTATATCCAATTAAAAATAAACGGGAATGGTTTATTAGCTTCGTGTCCGTGGAAAGCAAATCGTAGAATTGTCGTGATTTGCACCAGAAATCCAGTTTAAATTTTCAAAACTATTGTAAAATGTCTATCTGTTTTGCTAAAATAATCTTTAATCACCATTCTATAGTGACATGACAGTTAAGAAACAACGAACCATACTATTTTCCGAACTTTTCTCTGTCCTCATTCTCTGTTATACAAAATCCCGAAATCTATTACGTAACAGATATTTTGAGAGCTAAATGTGGTTTCACAAACGATTTTGTCATAAAATCAGTTATATTTTAACAAACTGGATCCAACTGGAACGTTTTTCGGTTAAATTAACAGTATTGGAGAAAAAAAATATTTTTTCTTATTTTTTTGTAAAAGGTGTAACACAACTAATTCCGTCTCCCATTGCCTCCCATGTTAAATTGCACATGTTTCTGTGCTCGTAGAATTTTTATCTGAAGTTCAAATAAAATGACACATGTCTCATCTGAAAGACACATCTTTCGGTAAACCCTCATGAAAAAATCAACCGACCTTAACTGTAATATAAGAAAAAACTGGTTCCCGGAAGGTCACAACCCAGGGATAGGTACTTCCTGTCTGTGTTTTCACGGGAAAAATACCTCTGCTTTCAACTTTGATAAAATCTTTAATTTTCATCGAAATCGTATAAATTTAGGCTTAAAAGATTCACTATTGAATGCCTTTTCAATTTAATTCATAATGACTCGCCAACATCTTTAATCTACGACGCTATTAACACTTCTTCGGAACTATGTCGTCTCAAATAAGGACTATATTCACATATGTGCCTGGCTGGGTTCCGAATTAGTTGTGTTACACCTATAACAGAAGAAAGGGGGTTAAATTTAGATTTCAAAACCTCTATAACAAAAGTTTCTTAATATCATGTCACTTAATTATGATATACAAAGTTATTCCATATGTCTTTCAGCATTCTCACATTCAGGGACTTACTTTTAACACATTTAATCCAGGCCTTTGATCTCGTATATGCTCTTGTCGTTTACTTACTGTTGACAATGGCATACAGTTGAAACTGATGACACTCCAAATTGGAGTTGTCACACAAGTTTTCAGGAATAAATGAACAAAAAATATTGATATAAATTCATTGCAGCTTATAAAATGGTAAAAGTGACAATTAAACTGAGATTTGTTCAGAAATTCAAAAATAAAGAATATTTCGACAATTTATCTTTTATTTTTTTTTTTTTTTTTTTTGTCAACTGGAGCTTTTCAGCAGTTTTATTTTTATTTTTATTTCGTCCTTCCTACCCATTTTTTTGAAAAATTTTCCCGTAAACCAATTTATAAAAAAAACTCTGGCCTTACTGTAAGGATTGGTTAAATTTGCTTCAGTGGTATCAGAGGAGAAAATGAAAATGTGATTTTCCCTTAGGGTCCAATGTTAAACTATGTTCAGTGATGGCAGCCATGCTTTTTATGGGATCAAAAACTTTTCTGCAATAAATGTGAAGGACCTTCCATATATCATTCCTGTAAATTTTGGTTCAATTTGCTTCAGTAGCTTCAGAGGAGATAGCAAATATATGCTTTTCCCATAGGGTCCAATGTTAAACTATGTTCTGCGCTGGCAGCCATGTTTTTTAGGGATCAGAAAATTTTCGGTAATCTAAGTAGAGGACATTCCATACATCATTACTGTAAAGTTTGGATCAATTTGCTTCAGTAGCTGGTTGGCAGATTGGAATAATTTCGGCAATCTACATAAAGGACCTTCCATGCATCATTCCTGTAAAGTTTGGATCAATTTGCTTCAGTAGCTTTACAGGGGATAGCAAAGATATGCCTTTCCCATAGGGTCCCATGTTAAACTATGATCTGGGCTGGTGGCCATGTTTTTTGGCGGATCGGAAAAATTTCGGCAATCTAAGTAAAGGACCTTCCATACATCATTCCTTTAAAGTTTGGTTCAGTTTTGTTCAGTTGTTTTAGAAGAGATAGCCAAAATGTGCATTTTCCCATAGGGTCCCATGTTAACTATGTTCAGCCATGGTAGCCATGTTTTTAGGGGGATCGAAAAAATTTCGGCAATTTTGTGAAGGACCAACCATACATCATTCCTGTAAAGTTTGGTTAAAATTGGTCCAGTGGTTTCAGAGGAGATAGTCAAAATGTATGTGAAAAGTTTACGGATGACAACAACGGACGACGGATGACAGACGGCAAGTGATGGAAAAAGCTCACATGGCCTTTGGCCAGGTGAGCTAATAATCCGATCAATAAGGCAGTAAAGTATGCACATCTACACATTATGACCAACAATCCTACCAAATATGAAAGCTATCCATTGAGCGGTTTCAGAGGAGTTGCAGTGACAAGATGATACATGCTGTTTTAGCTGAAAATAGTCTAACTCCCACAATAAATATCCCATCAATATGGTGGTAGAGTATGCACATCTACAGATCATGATCCACAATCCTGCCAAATATGAAAGCAATCCGTCAGGCGGTAACAGAAGAGTTGCAGTGACAAGAACAGGACTGACAGACGGACAGACTGGCAGACAGACGGATCGACGGGTCAAAAAAATTATACCCTCTGCAACTTCGTTGCATGGGGTATAATTAAACCTCTGGCTACAATTTCAGACAAGCTAATAACTGCTTTGAAGGATTCTAGTTCCCTTTTTGCTTGTAAAATCGGCACTTGAAAGAAGAATGTTTTAAAAATGTTATATTTTGGTGCGGTAGGCTACCTTTTGTCACCTGTAATCCAAATACTACAAACCCCATTGAGAAAATATTGATGTATAAATCTTAAATAAAGTGTCTTCTCTCAATTTTGACAGTTTGACAGCTTTCTGATTTGTACTTCCGATAATGTGGCCACTCAAAGCCGAAAATCGTCAATTTTGCAGATTTTGGGTGGGGTCATATTCCATACTTAACCCCATACCAGACCTTACCTTACCCAGGAATAAACCAAGGAGGCCAGTGTGCAGAAATATGGTAATTCTTTACAAAGACCACAACAAACTAGGCCTCTGAGTATCATACATTCCTCCAGGTCAATAACTAGTATGAAAATGACCAAATTTGTGTTTTTTGCATGGGCTACCCATGCTTGGACTACTTTTTACCTTGGCCATGGCATCCCACAAATCATCATGGAAAGCATTGCTGAATTCTCTGTCTTTCAAATATCTCTGTAATACAAATAGCAACCTACTGTAATATACAATAGTATTGATAATCAGCTGGGAAATAAAAAGAATTCTCCAAAGTACATATGTATTATTCCACCATGTTTATTACAAGTGTTTGTCCATTTAGGTTTCATACATTTCAGTTCCCAAGTATCTTACATTTATCTGTTTCAAAACATTCTATTTATAAACATATGCACTAAAGAAGCATGAACTTAAATCTGATGCTGGATTTGAGAGAAAACACAAATTACTCAATAGAGACAATTAGATAAAAGATTTCCTACTTAAATCACTAGAGAAATTAACTTTTCACTTTTTACTGCTCATTTCATTTAACAGGGGCCCTAATTATGTCTCTGCCTTTTAAGGGGAGACAAATTTTTTTTGTTTTTACTGTCTGTCGTCACAAAATCTATAATAGATTTTAAATGTTATCCCTAATATAATTATTTTCTCATATCTGCGTAAAATCCTAAAATTTTCAATTCCAGTTTTGGTTCATAAATGAACAGTGACTCCAAAATTTTATTCAATATTTTTAAAATGGAGAGTTATGTTTCAATCCAAAATATTTAACATAATACTGTAATAGGAAACTGATAACCTGCAGAAGAAAACAGAAGTTATTTTTTTATTTATTTCCCATACATATAGGGCCATTACTCCTTTACTCAGGGGTGATGGCTTATAGGGGGTGATAAATGTCCTAAACAAACTAAAGTGAATGCAAACCAAAACTAGAAATGTGGCCAAATGGCAGCCAGGTATACCCCTCTAATTGAACCCTGAGTCAATATGGCAAGTGTAAATTTATTTAAGTGTGTGTGGAAACAATGCAGTTGTGGACACAGTACAAATGTGGACACAATACAAGAATAGGCAAAATGATATACCTCCCTTTTTATCCTGAAAATATTTAAAGACGGATTATCTCCCCTTCAAAATTTCTGACAGCAACCATATTATTTCATGCAAATCTTTAGGTGGTGTACTACAATTTGTAACTTTTCATCAAAATCCAAGCAGCCGTTTAAGAGAACATGTGCTGACAAGGTTCAACCCCCCTCTTTTTCCAGAAAATATTCAAAGACGGATTATCTCCCCTTCAAAATTTTGGGCAGCAACCATATTACTTCATGCACATCTTCAGATAAAGTATTACAACTGTGTAACATTTCATCAAAATCAAAGCAGCCGTTTAGGAGAACATGCACTGACAAGGTTCATTGCCCCTTTTTCCAGAAAATTTTCATCAAAGATGAATGATCTCCCCTTCAAAATTTTGGGTAGCAACCATATTACCTCATGCACATCCTCAGATGGTGTACTACAACTGTCTTAAATTTCATCAAAATCCAAGCAGCTGTTTAGGAGAACCTTAGCTGACAAGGTAAATGGACGGATAGATGGACGGATGGACAGACGGATGGACAGACGGGTTCCTATATACCTCCCAAATGTTGTTTGCGGGGGTACAATGAAGAGTCAATTTGACAAATGAACAGAAGGATATAGTAAAGATGTTGAAACCTATAGATAAGTACTGCTTTTAGCATAAAAATACATTTCTTCCATTGAATTTTTATCCAAATCTTATCATTTTTATAGCTAGTTTAACTTACCTGTAGACCTTTAGCAAAAACATCATCTCCTAGGAAAAATTTCATCATTCTGATCACTGATCCACCCTGTAACAGACACATATAATATAATGCCAAACTGAATATTCCTGATACTTCTTTCAAATTCAGAGCTCTTTTAAATATCATGTATATCAAATTCTCATCAGAATTTTGCAACAATATAAAATATATATATTCTAAAGCATACAAATACATTTAATAGTATGGGTAACAGCACCTCATGAAATCTCTGTTGGGATAATGAAAATTTCATTAGTGTTATGACAATGTGTCTAATTTTTCACTGATCATGGCTAGGTTAACAAGATTGCTACGAGTAGCTATTGTCCCCCGCCACTGCAGTAAAGTCGATAAAGTCCCATTTCTCATGTAAAATTTTGCAAATCAAAATGGCGGCAGGATATGATCAATTGCATTAGGTGGCAATAGCCAAGCAAACTTTCAGCAAAATCCCTTAATTGGATTATGATGAGATGTGTCCACAAAGTCTTCCTATGTTGTAGTATGCATTAAGTCGATAAAGTCCAATAACTCCGTAAAATTTGTCGAATCAAAATGGCGATGTGATATGATCTAGTACATATGGCGACTAACAATCCTGTAAAATTAGAATGAATTCGGACTAGCAGTTTCTGAGGAGTTGCATCCACAAGATTTGCCATTGTATAACAATGTGGAAATAATCAAAGTCCCATAACTCCCACAAAATTTGACAAACTAAAATGGCGATGCGATATGATCTAGTACTAATGGTGGCTAACAATCCTGTAAAATTTGAATGAATTCTGACCAGCAGTTTCTGAGGAGTTGCATCCACAAGATTTGCCATAGTAAAATAATGTGGAAATAATCAAAGTCCCATAACTCCAACAAAATTTGACGAATCAAAATGGCGATGCGATATGATCTAGTACTAATGGTGACTAACAATCCTGTAAAATTTGAATGAATTCAGATCAGCGGTTTCTGAGGAGTTGCATCCACAAGATTTACCATTGTATAACAATGTGGAAATAATCAAAGTCACATAACTCCCACAAAATTTAACGAATCAAAATGTGGATGCGATATGATCTAGTACTAATAGTGACTAACAATCCTGTAAAATTTGAATGAATTCTGAACAGCAGTTTTTGAGGAGTTGCATTCACAAGATTTGCCATAGTATAACAATGTGGAAATAATCAAAGTCCCATAACTCCCACAAAATTTGACAAATCAAAATGGGGATGTGACATGATTTAGTACTAATGGTGACTAACAATCCTGTCAAATTTGAATGAATTCTGACCAGCGGTTTCTGAGGAGCTCGAGTTGCGCCCACAAAAAACGTGACACACGGACACACGGACGCAGACCATTACCATTGCCCTCCGTCGCGTTCCGGTGGGGACAAAAACTGGGACATACACTGTGTGTGATTTTGTCATGTGGTCTTACCTTGGAGTATGATACTGTGTCTAATATCTCAGGGACCTCTAATGAACTGGAAACTAGGACATATACTTGGTGTGATGTTTGGTAGCGTTACTACCTTGTAGTATGATATTGTGTGAAATATGCATGTATCACTGATCTCAGCTTGGTTAGAAACTTTGTTACATACTGGACATGATGTTGTCATGTGCTCTTACCTTGGCGTATGATGTTGCGTCAAATATCTCACTAATCTCTACGTGGGTAGGAACTGGGACATATATTGATTGTGATGTTGTCATGCGCTCTTAACTTGGTGTATGATGTTGCGTCAAATATCTCACTGATCTCTGCGGGGGTAAGAACTGAGACATATATTGGCTGTGATGTTGTCATGCGCTCTTACCTTGGCGTATGATGTTGCGTCAAATATCTCACTAATCTCTGCGGGGATAGGAACTAGGACATATATTGGTTGTAATGTTTTTACCTTGGCGTATGATATTAAATCAAATATCTCGCTGATTTCTGCCAGGTTAGAAACTGGGACATATATTGGATGTGATGTTATCATGTATTCTTACCTTGGCATATGATATTGCGTCAAATATCTCACTGATTTCTGAAGGGTTAGAAACTGGGACATAAATTGGATGTGATGTTGCCAAGCCATCAAATGTAAAAGCATCTTGCACTTCAACAACTGAGAACTGATCAAACTGTAAATAAAACAAATTACATGTAATTTTTATGAATTCCTTTGATCTACAAAGACTGATAATCTCAGTATCACCAAACCCGACATTATCAAGAAATTGTCCAGTCAGTGTGAAGGCGTTACCCGCGGGTTGCTATGCCTACGTCATGTTTTGGTACTATTTGTCATGTTCATACGTGTAATTTGTCGCCTTAACGGGCTCACTTGATACTGGTAAAGATAAAGAACGTATCAACATCAAAATGTCCTATATTCCATATTTAGAAGTATTCTAGTACACCTCTTATGATAACAGTACACATCTTATGATAACAATCTTTTTATCAACTTAAATTATGCAACAAATCAAATTGTGTATTGTTGCCAAAATGTTACCATATAACAATATTTTTCTATTTCAAAATGATTCATTAAAACATCTTACTGCACTATAAAATGAGATTGCCTAAACACAAAATTAAGGAAATAATTAAGGGGTCAGTTTGCAACTGAAATATTGGAGGAAATTTTTGAATTACCTGCCATATATAATTTTATAAATAAGCATTAATTCATGGACATCAATTTTCATTGTTTTCATAAATATCACCATTTCATGGGTACTTAAATTCACGGTTTCAAAATTTTGTGCACTAAACCATAGGGAAAAATGCATTGTGTTGTGATCAGTTTCGAAATCAATAAAAAGTTTAAAAACCACAAATAATAGTACTAACACAGTATTTGTTTTTGGCATGAAAATGCACTTAGTATATATATAATCAATCTTTTGACAATGTTTTAGGATATACATGCTTTTAGATATTTTGCAAAAGTTCTACATGAAAGTCCTGGACACGAATATGAGATCCACATGTCCTGTACACCTAATTTTGGCGATTTGGTAGCTCCAAAGACAAATTAATATTGAATACCACAAAAAATGACTGCGCAAAAAATTGTCAGGTTACTGTATGATACAGAAAAATAGCTAATGTTATCAAGTCTGGAATTTTCCTATATTTAGCTTCTTTTTGGAGTTCCTTATACAGTAAGTCAATTGGGTAATATGTTCTCTATTAGTATTTATATCAGTTCTTGTCCCCTGGGAACTTTAATTCACTAATTTATTATCACTTGAAAAAGATAAAAGAAACTTACAATACAATCAACCTTTTTTATAATAACACCAATTCCAGTAGAATCCTTGTTTGAAAGTGATTTCCGAAATAATTACATTTTTCTTTCCACATGTATTAAAGATACTTTACAAATCAGACAAAAAGACAACTGTGTCCTAACACCATTTTCCTAATTCTATATGACGTTCGAGTTAAAGAAAGAGCAGTGATTAACTTCACTTAAGTAAAATAATCATTACAGTGAACTCTAGACAACAAAAACTGAATTTCCCATTTAGGTTGAATATGGTTCCCTTTCAAGTTCCATGTTAAA
This sequence comes from Modiolus philippinarum, assembly GCA_002080025.1. Classification (NCBI taxonomy): domain Eukaryota; kingdom Metazoa; phylum Mollusca; class Bivalvia; order Mytilida; family Modiolidae; genus Modiolus; species Modiolus philippinarum. Next base: position 32,882 of record MJUU01023158.1, read on the forward strand.
CCAATGAGAATTTTATGTTAAATCTCCAGTCCTAACTGCTTGTTTTTTCTTCACCAAATTCTGTTGGCTGATAAATGTTCCCTTCATGCATATAATCCTCTCTTTCTTCCAAGTATATACGATGAATGAGATATTATATTAATGATAAACAATATATTAATAAACAGCAGATCATTCAAACAGACCACACTTTATCCTAGAAAACATCCAACTACCTCCATATTTACTAGATTTTTCAAGCTACAAATTATGGTAGACTTGCATGCATGATTATCTCAATAATTTGAATAATTTGCAGATAATTGTTTGTTTAATATAAACACACAAGCCATAATAACTGCAGATATAGCACAAAATTCCAATGGGTTTGACATACAACTGAAAAGGGGCCCTTCAACCTTAATCATTCTTACCATTTTCCATTCAGGATACAAATGATCTGACCCAAAATACTGCACGTATGTAGCAAATCCTTCATTAAGCCACAAGTCATCCCACCACTCCATTGTAACTAGGTTACCAAACCACTGTAATAGTAAAAAGAAACATTAATTCCTAGCTATATCTGAGAACTCATTACCATGTATTTTTTCATATCCTACCTCTTGTTAATTCTGAAATATTGATTTCGACACATATCCAAAATTCTAATGTGTAGTCCATAATAAACTGTGTTGTAAACATATCAATTTGTATTTTTGTATTTAAATTGCTACAATAAAGAAGCCAGAAACTGACATGTCCCGGAGCAAGGTATATGAGTCTGTAAGACACATACGTGTATGATGCTTCAACACCAGATTTGTATTTGTACAACTGGACAAAAGAAGGACAAGCACAAATGGAAAAGGATGGATGAACAGAAGGAAGAGAGTAAAAGAATATGCCCCTACCCCTCGACTTTCGTCAATTAGGCATCACTACTGAACATCAAATACTTCCAAAACTAGAAACAAGAGTGGACCCTAATCGATGTCTCGCCCGTCCCTGCTTGGTCGCTTAACCAGTCATGTACTACTCAAGAGCAACCTACAAGCCAAATACTATTACCATACCACTTACAGTAATTGAGAAACTATTCTAATCAGATAACTTAACTATGTTCACTAGACCATGAAATTGAGGTCAACATCAAAAGTCATACAAGGCAAACTGACATGTACTAACCAAGACCAAGCTATATACCAAATATCATTGACCTATAGCTTGTATTTATTGAGAAACAGACTTAAGCAAAAAAACTTAGCCTGGTCACTGGACCGTGAAATTGAGGTCAAGGTCAAAAGCCATATGGCAGACTTAAATGTGCTAACCAAGACCAAGCTATATACAAAATATCATTGACCTATATCTTGTAGTTATTGAGAAACAGACTTGAGCAAAAAAAAACTTAACCTTGCCACTAGACCATGAAATTAAGGTAAAGGTCAAAAGCCATATGGCAGACTGACATGTACTAACCAAGACCAAGCTATATACCAAATATCATTGACCTCTAGCTTGTAGTTATTGAGAAACAGACTAAAGCTAAAAAACTTAACCTGGGCACTGGACTGCGAAATATAGGTCAAGGTCACATGATTTTGGTCTGGCAGATAGGGTTCGCCATAAGCTACTTATGGACCAAATATAAAGTTCCTTCATCAAAAGCTTCTTTATAATAACTTGAGTTTACCCCGCCGTCGTCGCCGTCATACTTTGCACGTCTATGTCTCGCTTTCCGCGACTTTCGTCGCTGGTGAGATACATACCCTCTGGTCTCCCATTTGATTCCAGAGGTAAAAAAATCACCCCAAAAAAATCAAGTTAAATCAAATTTTTAAATAGCTGGTGTATAAAGGCAATATACACTGAAAATTCTATGAAATTTCATTGAATTTCACCTAGTGGTCTAGGAGGAATTGTCACCACAAAGTATGTACCCAATGGCAGAAGGAATAACGAACAGATGAACGGACATCATGATCATTATATATCACCCCCTAAAGGAGGGTATAATAATAAGTTCAGGAAACCTTTTTCAATAATATATATTTAGCCTAAAAACAACCTTTTTTAATCTAATCACAATGTCTTACAAAGAGGGGCCAATTTAATATGAAAAACATACCGCTTTTCTTTGTAGATCATATGCATTTATACATTATACCCATCCCAAATTTAGCCAAAAAAAATCCTGGAAAAAAGCTTGTTCTGCTATATAATACGCAGGAGAATTCACACAAATAGTTGGTAGCGTAGGAAAGTAGAAAATCGTGACATAAACAAAAAAACTTAACCTGAGCACTAGACCGTGAAATTGACAATTGATAAATATGGCTGTATGTGAAGATCGAACCTTAATGCTAAGACAGCAATTTACACAAAATGATAAAGTAAAAGTCTGTAATTAACATATATCATATTCTTTGAAGCATGAAAGTTTCATGTTTGGGTATAATTGTTTCTTCATAGACCTCAGAAGATATTAAAATCAGCAACTGTTTTTGATATGCGGCAAAGGTATTGTTAAATGTAGTTCATTGTAGTCCATATAAAAAAAAAAATGAAAAATAAATGTTTTAATTATCATAATTACATTTTCTGTATACCAATCTGACGATCAAAAGAATATCCATTTCTAAAATTGTCTTCACATATAATTTAATTGATAATTTTGTCCAGCTTGGGATATGACCACGCTTACCGATCTTTGAAAAAAAGTTTGCAATATTTGCCCATAATTATTGAAAAAAATAGAGCAGTACTCAAGGTCCCCCACCTTAGAGTTGTATGTTAGATGAATGGAGTTTTTTTTTACCTGTTGCCAGCTTTGAGTGCAATATCCTCAAAAACTGAAAGATACAACAAAAATTTGTTGGCATTTTCATGAAAGCATTCAAGGAAAGGAATCCAACGGGGAAAATCCCATCGCATTGGATAATAAGCAAGGGATACTCAAGTTATCATCTGGAAACGACTTCCGGAATGACGGAATTCCTTTTACCTGAAAAACGGTACAAGATGAAAAAAAATGTTTGGGGAGAGTTTTATTGCATTTTTCACAAGGAAGCATTTGCGAAAAACCCCATCAAAATCCGATGAAGAATTAAAAAAAAAAATTTTTGGCACCCCCACCCCCCCAACACCTTTGACCCCAATTATCTTGAAAACAGTAAGAGATACCAGAAATCTGTTGGCATAAGTATGAAAGCATTCATTGAGAGGAATCTAATGGAAAAAATCCCATCGAAATCGGATAAAAAATAAAAATTTCCCACACGGACCAAATTTTGGTGCAATAAATTTTATTTTTAGAAATTGTGACCTTGACCTTTGACCTACTGACCCCAAAATCAATAGGGTTCTTGCCCTTCCCTATTCCTTCCATCTGTATAAGTTTTGTTTCAATCGGGCAAGGGATACTCAAGTTATCATCCGGAAACGACATCCGGAATGACGGAATGACAGAAAGGCGAATTCTATAGTCCCCCGCTTTCACGAAAGGCGGGGGACAACTAGAGCTGTCGCCGAATGGCAACCAATTATGCCCCCACTCATTGAACCCTGAATAAATATGGCAAGTGCATATTTGAGTGTGTGTTGACACAATACAGGTGTTGACACAGTTCAATTATGGACACAAAGATATGCCTCTCCTTTTTCCAAAATATATAAAAGGGAAGTTCTGAGCCCGAAAATCAATTCTATGGGTACTCAGGCAATCTTCCTGTAAAATTTCATCCATTTTGAGGCACTTTGAATTTTCCTGCCTTTTTCTAGTTTCCATGGCAACGGCAGCCATTTTGAAAATTGTGAGATCCAAAATCATTTCTATAGGTGCTAGACATCCTTCTTGTAAAGTTTCATCAAATTTGAGGCACTTTGAATTTTCCCGCCTTTTTTCAGTTTCCACGGCAACTGCTGCCATTTTGAATATTCCAAAAGATATGTGTGTGCACATCTACTTAATGTAAGTTAGATTCCTTTGAAGTAGTTGGAATTTGTTTGCAAACTTTCTAAATAACATGAATAGTTGTGTTTTTCATTCGTACGGACAGACGGACAGATGGACGGACGAACAGACGAACGGACAGACAAGGGTAAAACAATATGCCCCCTGACTTTTCATCGCGGGGGCATAACAAGAGGCTCTCAAGAGCCTGTATCGCTCACCTGGGCCATGGCTGACATATGCAGTTAAAATAATCCCAATGTTTTAAGGGCATTATTTTCAAATTTGTTAAGAGACATTGATGTTATATTATCTTAAGTTAAACTTTATTCCAGACTGGCAGCCATTTTGGATGTGGGTGCAGTTCTACTGTCACCTTTCTTAAAGGGGACCATTGAGTCTTATTTTGGTTCCAATTGATTAAATATTTTCAGAGGAGAACATCTTTAAATGCTTTCCAATAGGCTTCCAATAGGTCTCAAGGTTAAACTATGTTACCCACTTGGGCCATCTTGAATGCCATGCAGACAAGCCAGGCAAATTTTTCAAACGGGAACAACTATGGCCCGTTGTGACTAAGTATGTTTTCATTATTGGCCATGTAATTTCAGAAGAAGATCTTTTAATGTTTTCCCAATGTGTCAAATGTTAAAACTGTTCCCCACTGGCAGACACCTTGCATTAAGCAAAGACTTGAAAAACAACTCTTTTGCAGGGTGGCAACCTAAAGACTATTGTGGCCAAGTTTGGTTCCAATTGGCTGAAAAGTTTCAAAGAAGATCTTTGAAAGTGTTTTTCCACAGGGTCCAATGTTAAAACTATGATCCCCGCTGGAGGCCATCTTGGATATAGCGCGGATCTGAAAAACAACTTTTTTTGCAGGGGACCATCGAAGGACTATAATTGTGGCCAAGTTTGGTTTCATTGGCTCAGTAGTTTCAGGGGAGAAGA
>MJUU01023160.1:6164-18128 GCA_002080025.1 Modiolus philippinarum
GATATAAATGGTCTTAAATGGAAGTCTACAAACTCAGAATTTTTTTCATTTGGGTGTCCATTTTATGAAACAATAGGTCGTCCAGGTACTCCTTCTTTGTGGAGTTTAGGCAGAAGATATTGCAAAGGTCAACCAAGTGGCAAAACTTTCACTGAATCGAAGTCAAGATATACAACCCACGCCTACATTCTATTACTCAATTCTATTATTCACAAGACTACACAGTATATACATATCAAACAATAAAGGGCTACGCAGAGCGCAGCATGATACGACCGCAGCATGTCGAACACTGAAATTTTAACAAGTGTATTTCAAATGATTGAGGACACAGTAAAGAGCTTGATACAGTAATTAAATGGACACAATAAATAGCTTGACCAAGTAATTAGCTGCATACAAACTAAGGAAAATAAAAATTAGCCCTTATAATTCCTTATATATATTGGAAATGGTTAAGAGGTATGTCAAATTGGTCAATATACTTCTTTAACCATATGATAAGAGGAATCCCATTAAAATCCGATACAACAATAATAGATTTTACATATTCTGAAAATTTAAATTTCAGCCCTTTTGACCCCTTGTAGCTTGGAAACGGCAAGAGCTACGCCAAATCCATTGCATACTTCTGAAAGCTTATATCAAGAGAAATCTTAAGAAAGAAATCCCATCGAAATCCAATGAAAAATGAAAATTTTAGGTAATCTGCCAATTTGCAATTTTATCCCCATTCGGCCCCTCATAGCTCGGAAAAGACACATGTTGTCAAAAATCTGATGTTGCAGATCTATATTTATTTTCAACTGGAAACCATTGCAAAAAACTGCATCAAAATCGGACCAAAAATAAATAAAATGAATTTTTTGAAAATTGCCCCTTTTGGGCCCCATTTATCTCATGAGTACATGCCACGTAATATCCGTTGGCATACTACTGATAGGAAATTTGATAAGGAACACACTGAAAGAAACCCCATCAAAATCCAATTAATAATAAATATTCTACAGCCAAATATGTGAAAACACCCGATTTTGCCCTTTTTGGCCCCTTTTTTTAAAAATGGGAGGGGCCAAAATAACCATAACCATTCCCAGCCTTCCTTTTGTGCCAAGGAACACTGTGTTAAAATTTCATAAGGATTGGCCAACTTGAACTTATGTTATTGACAAAAAACAAAAGTGTCTACAGACGACGACGATGCAGGACGACAACGACGACGAGAAAAGCGCCATACCATTATACGACCTCAAATTTTTTGCGGTCGTATAAAAAAGGTTACAATTGTATACAATGTGTCTTTTCAACGAACTGCAGATCCGTTTTAGGTGTAAGCTTGGGGTGTCTGATCAGTAAAACTTTTGCCACTTGGTTGACCGTAGCAATACAATCTACCTGGAGTGCAGTCTTCGGGCATTAGATACTGATATGTGTCGTCGTATATGTCCCCTGATTCATTCATTTCAGATAAAACTGCCCTTATTTCATCTGCAATCTTGTAGATTACTAGTTACTATGGATGTGTCATCTATACACAAACATCCCACAGGACGATGGAATTGCTGCATGTGAAGAAGTATGGAACACCAGACAAGACAAGTATCCACCTACTGAGTGCCTTGTCAAGCTGCTGACGCTAGTTCTAAAGCACAATAATTCATTTTCAATAATGCAAATTACCTTCCAGTCAATGCTACTAGCATGGGAACAAAGATGGCCCCGTCATATGCCAATATTTTCATGGGTAAATTAGAACAAGAGTTGTCAGAAGACAACATAGCTCGCCGGGGATAAGAGTAACCACAATGCACAATAATTTGAAAGTTAAACATTTTCGTAATTGTAATGTGATAAATACTTTAAATGCGATATAAGAAAGCTGAAAGCTACATGTCAAACAGGAACTTCCTATCACTAAAAGAATAACTTCTATAAACAGGGTACAAGTTTTTTTTAAAAATTGCCCTGAGGGCAATGTCAAGGTCAAAATGTCTACAACTATGGTACTTCCAGAAAGCTCTCCAAATAGGGAAGTCACAAACAACATATAAACACTCCATCACTAAACAACTAACTTCTAGAAGCAAGGTTAAAGTTTAAAAAAAAAATGCCCTTAGGCAAGGTCAAGGTCAAAATGTTCAAAAATACATTGTTACCAAAAAAGGTATCATCATAAGGAAGTCATATACCAAAATTGAACACCTTACCACTAAGTGTCTACATTCTAGAAACATGGTTAATATTTTTAAAAATTGCCCTCAGGGCAAGGTCAAGGTCAGAAGGTCGAAAAATATGGTGCCATCAGAAAGCTATCATCCTAAGGAAGTCATATACCAAAATTGAACACCTTACCACTTAATGTCAACATTCTAGAAACACTGTTTAAGTTTTTCAAAAATTGCCCTCAGGGAAAGGTCAAGGTCATAATGTCTACAAATATGGTACCGTTAGAAGCACTCATCATAAGGACGTCACATACCAAATACGAACACCCTACCACTAAAACCCTACCTTCTAGAGGCAAGGTTTAAGTTTTTCAAAAATTGCCCTCAAGGAAAGGTCAAGGTCGTAATGTCTACTAATATGAAACCGTTAGGAAGCGCTCATCATAAGGAAGTCACATACCAAATATGAACACCCTACCACTAAAACCATACCCTCTAGAGGCAAGGTTGAAGTTTTTCAAAAATTGCCCTCAGGGAAAGGTCAAGGTCAAAATGTCTACAAATATGGTACCCTTAGAAAGCTCTCATCATAAGGAAGTCACATACCAATACACCCTACCACTAAAACCCTACCTTCTAGAGGCAAGGTTAAAGTTTTTCAAAAATGTCTTCAAATATGGTACCACAAGAACGCTCTCATTACAAGGAAGCCACATACTTAATATCAACATCCCATCTCTTAAGGTCTCTGTTCCACAAGCAAGGTTAAAGTTTTTGCTGACGACGCGGACGCCGACGCCGGGGGTATGACAATAGCTCTCCGAACATTCGTCCCGGCGAGCTAAAAAACAACTTTGTCTGCTGCTCCATATAAACCGATGTCGTGGTACCGCTTCATTGATGACATTGATATGAAGTGGATTGATACAGACAAATATCTCCGTGGATTTATTGAATTATGTAATAATTTCCATCATTCTATCAAATTCACGCACGAATCATCATCCACGAAAATCTCATTTCTTGATACTACCACATCAATTAAAGATGGTATCATAACAACTGACCTTCATACTAAGACAACAGACAAACATTTGTACCTCTCTCCAAGAAGCTGCCACCCTAGACACTGCACTGGCAGCATACAGTATAGCCAGGCAATTCGCATTAAGAGAATTTGTTCCACTGAAAATCTACAGAAACATCGACTCAGGGAGCTCCGTAAACATCTTCTCAATCGTGGTTATAACGACGGCGTGATAACCAAAGCCTTCGACAAAGTAAATACCATTCCGAGGGACTCACTTTTAGATTACAAAGAAATGAAATCCACCAATCTCAGAATCCCATTGGTCACAACTTCCCATCCTGATCTGAAAAAAATGTCATCAATCATAAAAAAAACATTGGGGCTGATTGAAAATGATCAAAATTTGAACAAAATATTTCTAGAACCACCAGTGATGGCATTCTGGCGACAAAAGAGTTTACGTGACATTCTTGTAAAATCAAAAATGAAAAAAGTACCCCCAACGATTCCAGGCGTGTTTAAACCTTGTGGACGCAGCAATTGTAAGTATTGCACATCAGCAATCTAAATTTAGGAGCAAGATGAACAAGGAAGAATACACAGTCTATGCAAATTCCAACTGCAAGTCTCCAAACTGCATTTACATCTTGACATGTGAACCGTGCAAAATGCAGTACATTGGGGAAAAAACATCAACACCCTTCAATTTTAAGATGGGACAATGATCGCTGTTTTTATACTAAAATCGAAATGTCCCACTAACCCGTCATCTTAGATCAACTGGCCATTCATTTGATACAGTGAAACTCCCAATTATTGAGGTCAATCAATTATGGTCCGACAAAGAAAGACAAACACGAGAACGGTTCTGGATACATCAACCTAAAACTCTTTAGCCTCATGGAATAAATGAACGAGATGCGAAAAACCTTTGATAATAGGATAATATTTTAAGAATCACATATACTTATTTATGGCTTTTCCATTACAATCATTTCATTTATTTGTCAAAATCGTTTCCATTTTACCGAAGAAGGGTAAATTTCCTGCCCCTACACATTTTTTCAGATTAAATATCTAAATTTTCGGCAATCCAGTGTTTATTTTCATATATATGTTTTTAGATTTTCGTTTCCGTGTTATGAGATGTACTGTACATAAAACGACAAACTTTTTTGTGATAAGAAAATTAGTGTTAGATTTCATATTCAGACGCCATCATCATTCGCTTGAGAAAAGTTCTTTGTGAACTGAAACGTCGCGTTTTAATTTAAAGTTTTTGTTATATGAAAATATAACTTTTTAGTGTTGTTATAATTATAACAAAGCAAAACAAAAATAAATAAAATGCATATTATAAAAGTATTTTAATAAGGACCATCTAATCATATTTATAAAATATGCTTTCATATACAGAAATAATCTGATATCAATGACATTTATAAATAGTAATTTGAACATGATATCTTAAATATATCTTGAACAAATACAAACAATGAATATCTAACATTCATGTAAATGAGCTAAAACTTGATAAAATAAACATAAACAATGCCCAAACATATCACAGTAATTGTATGTTTGGTTTTGATCTTTTGAATGTCATGATACGAAAAACAGACAATGGTGAAAATCATATGGCACATGATGCAACATTTACCAACTGGTGACAAAAGAGGAGAAAAAAACACAAAAAAAATACTTATGGAATCTGCATCATTAACTGACTATTAACTACTTAAAACCTAGTTATACACAAAAAAGTCCTCTGGTAAAATGCATAGTTTGAAGACGATATGTTCTCTATTCTGCATCAGTTCTCTTCTTCAGGACAAGTTTAATGCCATTTTCAGCTTTTATAAATCCACCCTTGTTGAACGTTATAGGAACCTACAAAATGTAAACATGTCGCATCGTTATTTTTAAATAGTACCAAATGCACTGAATGATAATTCATTTCTATTTTGTATACTCTGGCAGCAACGGTTTAGACGTCCAAAATGGTATCTAAGGGTCTTATTAAAAGGAAATATCCTGTAGTGGCAATATCTCTGATAAGAAAATCAACCATAAGTGACCGGTTAAAAAATTATAACATCGCACCAATCTGTTTGAAAAATTAAGATCTTTTTTCAGGATTTAACTTAACGATGTACTTTTTCTGATTAAGGCATTTTCATCAGACTATTGTTTATTTCGCTATAAATGATAACAATAATATGTTTTGTATACGCTTTGTATGATTATACACAGAAATAGTCAATTTCTTTTCATATTTGATGATAATGTGTTTCATTTGGTACAGAAGCGAAATAGGTGAGTACATCACAAACTCAAGGGTAGGACAGATTTATTGAATTAGTTTTTAATTGCAAAGCAACTTTGGTATTTTTTGGTATTTTGAACCATTGGGTCGATGCCACTGCTGGTGGACCAGAGGTCCCCGAGGGTATTCACCAGCCAAATAGTCAGACTTGTCAGACATGATAATTTTACCTTGCTTGTTATAGAAATTTACTGGTTTTATCAAAATTCTAACAACTTAAAAATACCGAGGCTTCATTCCGTGTATGGCACTCGGTAGATGTCCTTGGTACTGGATTCGGCTTCCTACTTCGATATTTTTGGAAATGAGTACTTTTCTGACTACTTTTGGATTATGGCTTTCCATATTATTCGATTTTAATGCTGCTGATGAGAGGTAACTCATTGAAACACGTGTAGAGCATAACAAAATTTACTGCTTTTTATGCAACTTTGGTATTTTTTGTATATACCTCTGTCTCATCACACCTCAGTATTTGAAAGGTTTGCACCATTGCTACAGTTGCCATTTTTATCTCTGTCAAAGCAAATCTCATTCCAACACAATTACGTGGACCAAGTCCAAAAGGTACCCAGGCGTAAGGATGTCTTTTTGCCTTGTTTTCCGGTGTAAATCTAAAGATTAAAAACATAGATAATCATTTAAAGAACATATAAAATGCCCTAAAGGTATCTTGTTTCTCAAAAACGGGAACCGTTATAATCATGCTATAAATCAGATTTAAGATTACCAAAACTAAATATACAAAAAACATTTCAATCAATATCATATGATAAATAATAGATATTCAACATCAAAACACCCAATTTAACCCTTTTAACGTAACCCCTTTTTTAAACGAATGAAGTCTCTTTGGGCCTATTGCTTATTAAAAATGGTTTTAATTGCTTCATAAATCTATTTAAATCTGCAGACACAAAATTTACAGAGACTTTCGTTTTTATTTACCACTGGGTCAATGCATGATTTGTATCACAAATTGAAAACTAGAAAAATGTAAGCGAAGCCCACTAATATCATACACCCTGCTCCCCCTAAAAAGATCAAATAAAAATATTATATAGATGATGCACATGGACAATGTATACTAAACATTCTGTTAAAGTTTCAATGAAATTCATCAAATGGTCTAGGAGGAGTAGTCGCCACAAAGTAAGTACCCTAGGGCGGACGGACGGAAAGACAGAAAGGACGAACGAACGGAAAGACAGAAAGACACCATGATCACTATATACCGCTAGCTAAAGCGGGGATATAATAAAAGTTGGGAGCTACTTACAAATATAAAAAAACTTCTTCTTTTAAAATAAGTGAGAAGCGAACCGTCAGTCAAAAGAACGAACAATCCATGGACAACGGCAACATCGGGGAAACAAGGACACCACCTGAGTACAGGACAAAAAAAGAAAAGTGAAGACACATTAAAAGTTAATAATGAATGACCCATAGTGGAGAACTTAAGTAAGTAGGAGAAAAATATCTCAAATATGACCAAGACGTCGTCATCTTGGAGTTATTTTCATAATAAAACAGGCAAAAATACGATGGAATCTTACTCTTGTTATTATGTCAGTATTATTTCCTGAGAATTAGTATATTCACCTTTCAGGATCAAAGACTTCCGGTTCTGGCCATAATTCTGGATCTCTGTGAATAGCACATATAGCAAACTGGATATCACTCCCTTTAGGAATTCTTTTTCCACGAATCACCATATCTTCTTCAACGTATCTGCTAAATCTTTAATTATAATAAAAATACTTCAATACTTAATACATTCACAAATACAATTTTATAGAAATAGTACTGAGATGTAATTACATGTATATGTTTATACAGTCACAGACATATTAATATAGTTACTTTTGTAAAGTGAACGCTCAAAATTTCTAGTCCGGATTTGAGAGTGTTTAAAAGAAGTCGAGGGTCCAAAATGATAAATGAATGAGTACAATATGTTCGCCAAACGGGGATAGATTTAGAAATATGGAAAGAGAAATCGCCTCCTTAATATTGCCAGAAAACTTTCTTCATGTTATACAAATTTTGTTACCAAAAGTTGTTACTAGCAGCGGCAACATTTAAAATATCGTTAAATGGCAATACCTTTCGAATAAAATGTTGCCGCAATATTGCAGTGATATCGCAGCAAACAATTTGGTTTGGGAAGGGTGTAACAATACACATAAACACTCACCTTGCAGCTGATCCATAAAGTCTCAGAACTTCACAAACAAACATGTCTAAATATGTTAGCTTTGTCACATTGTCATGGGTTGGTTTAGCCTTAAAAATAAAATGAATTTTAATTGGTCAATTTTGCCTACATTCCTAAAACCCTCCAAATGTCTATTATGTACCGATGTTTAAGTAATTTATATCAAGTTAGTGCAGCATCAGATTTATTTCAATATGGCTGTGTATATTTCAAATATATTGGTATGATTTTTGTTAAAATATGAGAACCCTCGGTTAAAATGAATAAATGAAACATATATTGAAGCCGTATTGTTAGTTTGCCAATCCGTTCGTATTGTATATATACCAATAAAGTAATTCGAGTTCAAAATTTTGCACAGAAATTCACAACAAGAATTAATTATTCACATAGACATCAAAACCGACAAATCATTAGCACTAACATTAATGAGAATAAACATGACAGAGCCCTTTTTAATGTGCAGACAGAAAGGGAGTTCAAAGCAGAATGGGTGATCATAAACGCATTTTCTCGTATATACACATAACTATTATTGACAGGAGAAACTGAAATTCAGCATTTATTTCATAATTACGCTTAATTAGTATGTATTTATTAGGAGTTGCGACCATCAATTTGCTTTTTACCTCTGTATTAGTTTTCCTAGGTAACTGAAAAGACATGCTTTTTTATAAAGTAAGTCAATGCGTAGTTTTTGGCATATCTTTTCTTAGTTGTTGTACAATTTCAACATAAACTGAAGTTCTTAATATAGCAATATTCTGCTTTCATTGAATATCGTGAAATGGCAGCATAATAGAAATTTTCATATTAGTTTGGTACTTCCCTTGCAATACATGACGCTTATTTCCAAATGACCTAACCCCAAGATTCACTGATAAAATATACATGTTGTACCTTTCCAACTTCTTTATCGATCTCTGCTCGAATTTTATCTGCACACTCGGGATATAGGGCGAGACAGTATAAGACAAAGGATAAGACGTTAGCCGAGGTTTCGTATCCTGCCAGAAAGAATATGAGAGCGTTTGCCAAGATTTCCTGATTCGTCAATTCTACAAAAATAAATTGTTTTTAAAAAATATATTACAGTTAGCATGTTAAGGCGATATGTTGTAAGTATGACATTAATATACAACTTGATGTATAAAGAATAGTTATGAATACCGTAGGTAATAATTTGTCTTGCTTATACTATTTTGGTCCTCAAGTTAAAATATTTTTAGTTCATATAAATGTTCATGCAATGAGCAAATGAGGTGAAGCAAATGTAGATAACAACATCAAATCAATATCAACAATATGTGTTTGTGAAACAGTATATATGCCCCCAGATTCTACAATAAAATATATGAAAATACCAAATTTTACCCCTTTTTGACCTCTGTGACTTTGACCTTTGACCTAATTTTTCTGCATATTTATGTTCCTCTTGACAAGACCTATGTACTTGCAAAGTATTAAAAGTCTATCTTACATAGTTCAAAAGCTGTTTATTACCATAAAAACACCCAATTTAACCCCTTTATTCTGACACAGATGAAGCCCCTTTGGGCTTCTTGTTTGTTGAAATGGTTTTAATTGTTAAAAGTATCTGTTTAAATATGCTATAAGAAACCTACAGAAAAATACTGCATCAAGATCTGACAAAAAGATTTTAAAATTCATTTTTTTTTCCATTTGTCCCCCTTTGGGCCTCTTGTTTCTAAAAACGGTAAAAGCTACCTCAAATCTGTTGACATTATACAGTTGCGCAATTTATTAGCTATTACATAAAATAAACCCTGTCTCAATTGGATAAATAATAAGGATTCTACAGTCAAATATGTGAAAACAGCCAATTTCACTCCTTTTTAACCTCCGTGACCTTGACCTTTGACCTGACCTATTTTGTTTTGCATATTTATGTTCCTTTTGACTAGACCTATACACTTGCCAAGTATGAAAAGTCTACCTTATATAGTTCAAAAGTTATAGCCAAGGTTAAAGTTTCGGACGCACAGACAAACAGACAGACAGGACAAAAACAATATGACTCCTGATCATCGATCTGGGGGTATAAAAATTATCTTAACACATTTTAATATATATTTTTATTGCATTCGTGAGAATCAGTATATATGGCGAACATTCGAAAAATAACTCTAAAAAATTCGACCGCATTGAAAATATCACTAAATTGAAAATATTCTAAAATTGTTCTGTTCCATAATTCATACCAAACGGCCCTAACTTTTTAAATTTATGAAAATCGTTATTAAAAAAGGTGCCCAGATGCTAATAAATCTTTCGAAAAGCTACGGAAAAATGGGCAAACAACAAAATACCGCAGTTGTTGTGAATTTAGTTTTTGTATATGACCATCTCGACAAGTTATGTCTGTTCAGTGCAAATGTTTTATCACTTTTACGGGACAATGCCGTAAATTTTTGCGAGAATAGCCCCCGAAAAATGCATATTTTAGTTGCTGAAAAAAATTTAGGCATCAAGAAATGAGAATATAGGATTTTTTGCTATAGCTTCATCTCAAAATGTATAAAAAATTGTTAGGTGTTCGTACTTAGAAATCATAAACTTGATAGAAGATACACTGATGATGATTCAGGCCAAGTTTGGTAATAAATATTGGCTAGCAGTTACAGAGGGGCAGATATTTAAAACAAGATGTGTGTTGTGAAACATTTATGCCCCGTGTAGAAGTCAAGAAGAAACATTATGCATGAACAGTAATGTAAGTGCCTCCGACATATTAATATGCCTTGAATTCTGTTATCAACTGCAAAGTTAAATCACAAAATGTGATGATTGTAATTTAATGCAAAAAGAAGTCATCGAAACTACCCCTTTTCAAGAGTTATTAAGATACAATTTTCACCCCCTTCTTTGAAGAAATTTATTGTCTTCAGTACTCTGATCATTTGATTGTATTAGGATTATTTTCGTACACACTTATCAGTACTGGTTCTCCATAAAGTGGAGGAATATAAAGAACTAAGCAGACTTAATCAATATGGCAAGACTTAGTGCAAATTTAAGTGTGTGTGGACACAATACAAGTATGGGCACAATGACATAATCCTCAAGAATAAACAGGATGTAGTAACCACTTATCATTTAGAGGCTGCATACCAATTTGAAATCAATCCCTCTTAACTGCGACGAAAAAATCATGTTTCGCTTTTTTTCAAAACTAAGTCCACATTTCGTAAAACAGGATGTACACATCCAACAGGACTTAAAATAGCAAGTTCCTTACAACTCATCATATTGAGGCTGCAAACCAATTTTGAAATCAATCCCTCTTAAAGGAGCTGAGAAAACTGCGACGGAAAATTCATGTTTCACTACATTTTGTAACTAAGTTGACATTTCGTTAAACAGGAAGTGCACATCGGACAAGACTCAAAATAAAACGTTCGTTACAACTAATTATATTGAGGCTGCATACCAATTTTGAAATCAATCCCTCATATAGCAGCTGAGAAAACCGACGGAAAACTTATGTTTCACTACATTTCGTAACTAAGTCCACATTTCGTTAAACAGGAAGTGCACATCTGACAAGACTCAAAATATAACGTTCCTTACAACTAATTATATTGAGGCTGCATACCAATTTTGAAATCAATCCTCATATAGCATCTGAGGAAACTGTGACGGAAAATTCATGTTTCACTACATTTCGTAACTAAGTCCACATTTCGTTAAACAGGAAGTGCACATCGGACAAGGCTCAAAATAGGATGTTCCTTACAACTAATCATATTGAGGCTGCATACCAATTTTGAAATCAATTCCTATTATAGCAGCTGAGAAAACTGCGACGAAAAATTCAAGCTTCATCCCATTTCGTAACCAAGTCCACATTTCGTTGAACAGGAAGTACACATCTGATAGAATTTAAAAATAAGACGTTCCTTAAAACACATCCCATAGAGGCTGCATGCCAATTTTCAAACGAATTGCTCTACTAAAAGCTAAGAAAATTGTGACAGAAATAATTTTTTTGGGCAAACGGACGGACGGACGGACAGACAAGGTGAATGCAGTATACCCCACACTCTAAAGAGTGGGGGTATAATAAATTATTTTAGTTGCTTCCAAATCATTCATAAACATATTTATTTCTGTCATAGGACATTGGAAAATAAGGGGAAACAGAGAAAACACAAGTGAAGTCCGTCATGGGTTTCTTGATTACCTGATTATCAGGGCATTTTTT
>MJUU01023160.1:18192-41299 GCA_002080025.1 Modiolus philippinarum
ATTACTAAGCCAAAAATTTATTGATTACCAAGGTAAAAATTTAATGATTATTTGATTACCAAGGCAAAAATTTAATGATTATTTGATTCCTAGGACCCCCCATTAGGACCCTCACAAGTAAGTAACAAAACTTAATTTAGATGATCGTGACTTGATAAATACACGTGTGAAGTACAAACGACTGTCCCCTACAATTCAAAGGCTATACAAAGTGCTAAAAGACTATGTTGAGTAATATGCTCAATCTTTTTTTAACACAAATTCTGTAAACATTGTATTTTTTCATAGAAAAGTTTAATGTTATAAAATATAACATAAATATTTTCATATTTGTGTATACATTTTTCCAAATAGTCACATGCAAAGGTCAAGATTACGAGGTCATTTATTCTGGTTCCAATTGAAATGTCTCTCCCAAAGGGATGTAAAACAAAATATGAAAGCTCTATCACTTTCCATTCAAATATATATAACCAAATGTTAAAATTTATTATCATTTTCAAAAATCCACCCCATACTAAGGTCAAGGTGAAGAGGTCAAAATTTCTTGTATAGTATTAAAGGTCTTGTCAAAAGGAATACACATGCAAATATAAAAGCTGTATTCCTTACCATAAAAAGAGAATACATCAATTGTTAAAGGTTTTTGGACACACAGACAAACACACAAAAAGAGACAGACCCAAAATATATGCCCTTCAAATTTTCGATTCACGGGGCATAAAAAACAAGAAACAGTTAACACAATAAGTCACCAAACTGTGAAATATAAAAGACTCTCTCCCCTACCATTCAAAGGATAAACAAAATGTTAAAGTTTCAAATGAAGAAACTACCTGGTATGCTGAAACTTTTTTTAATACATATTCTGTAGTTATCAAGAAACGCTTTCGAATATATGGTGTAATTGTACTAGATATTCAAATGCCGACGTTAATGTCACAAGGTCAAATATTCTGGCACATGCAAAATATAGAAGCTATATCCCTTACCATTCAAATTTACTTTGTTTTCATCACATGACAAGGTCAGGGTCAGGAGGTCAAAAATTCCGTTATTGTTTGAAATGTCTTGATATAAGCAACGAACATGCAAAATATGAAAAGCCAATCATTATTCAAAAGATACACCCAATGTTATAGTTTTTTGTGGACAAACAGACAAACAGGCACACACACACAGACATACCAAAAAATATGTAAAAATGTGTTCCCCGAATCTTTGATTCTCGGGGACATAAAAATTAATTCTTTTGATATTCCATCCTTTTAAGCCTCTTTTGTCTCGTGAACGGTAAAGGCCACATTTTAATCCGTCGACATAGAGCAGATCGCCATTTCTTCTCAGGAAAAGAAAGAAACCCAATCCAAATCCGATAAATAGTTAATATTTTACAGCCAAATTTATGAAAACAAAAAAATTTGCCACCTCGGTTCTTTTTTATAAAAGAGCAGGGCCACAGAAACACAAAAAAGAACCGATTCAATAAATCTGTCCCTATCGTTAGTTTGTGACGTGTATATCTTTTGTCAGCTTCTGAATTAAAGAAAACACATTGTCATCAAATGTTGAATGAAACAAGACACAGTATTGTGCACTTTTATATACAATGTAACGTTTTGTTATCTTTTTTACAAAAGAACAGCCAGTTATTGATGTAATGCAAACAATGAATCATTCAAAACATCACAGACTGCATTTGATTGGTCAAGAATGTCAGGTAGGGACCCATTTATTGAATCGACCTTCAGTTCCTGTATTCTTTTTGTGCCATGGAGCATTTTGTTAAAATTTTATAACAATTGATCAATTGGAACCAAGTTATTGACGAAATAGCGTCTACAGATGTCATGGACGACGACGAAGACGATTTTTATTTTGAATTCGTATTATAAGTCGGTCACTTACCAAACTCATAAAATGACATTCTGATATCTTTTAAAAGTTCTTGCCAAAAGGAATATCCATGCATAATATTTACCGTTCAAAAGATATGTTTAAAGATACAAAAAATCCAAGTTGCATAAAAACAGTAAATTTTAGTGTTTCGAAGACAACAGACAAATCGACAAAAGAATGACAATCTGAAACCTTTATGTCCTGAATCTCCGATTCTCGGAGGTATAAAAAAGGTCCAAGAAACAGGTGTCTAGGCATAATTGCAGTATTGTCATTTTTTTTACAAAATAAGGGATACATCTGGATCTGCAAATACAGTGCTTTACGGTTTCTACATTGAAATTCATTCTAACAGAATACGGTAGATAATGTCGCGATGTACAAATCTCGCTTTTATCGCACTACATCAGAGAATACATTTTAAATGGATCATCAAAATGATAAAAGGACAACCTATTATCTTATTGACAATTAAACATCGCCATAGTTAGCACTCTCGTTATCGTCCACGGATTTAAGCCGTGACAATAATGTGCCAATAAATTTCTACGTTCACAGTTTCAATTTTCTGTTCACAACGCTTATATATGTTCAAAGTCCCGATTTTCTGTTCACAACGCTTATATACATACTTCTCTTCTGAAAATCAAATTTGCCATCAGATTTCAATTCCACCTGTTCTTCTGTTTGTTCTACATCTTTGTGTGCATTCAGTAACAAACCCATCAAGTCCTGTCGACCCTGAATCAAAACAAATATTATGTCTTTAGGGTTTCTTCTTTGTGATTTTTTTTTGATATTGAGATGTTTGATTTTTTTTACGTGTGTGTGTTTGTTTGTTTGATTTTTAGTGTTTGTTTTTTTATTTGCTTTGTGTTTTTGTTACTTTATTGATTCCGCTTTGTTTTTGTTTTCTTTTTTTCTTCTCTTTTAATTTCCTTTGGGTTTTTTCTGATTACATATTAAATACTGGTGCTTTCTTTTGTTCCAATTTTCGAAGACCTGATGTAAATACAAAATTGCAAACAACTTAAAACTATGTCGAAAGCAAAGTCAACATCGCAATAAACGCAAAATCAATGATAGTCTAAGTATTCATAGTATCGCTAGTACCATAAGAAATGTAGGACAACACAGCTTAGAAAATGAATATTTAAAACAATACTTTGAGGACACAGTCTCAAACTTAATGATCCCAATTGCAGGATACATCAGATTTATCATTTTAAAAGCTTGTGAATAATCCATAAAAACAATGGCAACTTTGGAAAGACCAAGAAATAAAGACATCGCATAAAAAGAGTTTGAAGACACATATGCAAAAAGTTTATGCCGGACTCAATAAAGACCACGGTTGAGATCAGATGCACTGATACGTTAAGCATCTCCTGTTTCTTATAAGGCACCCGCCATGTTGAACATGTCGGTTCCGTAAGTAAAGTCAAATAGTGTTCAGGAGAATATAACTTTAGCCGAAAAGTGAATGATCTGTTATAATCTCGGAAACAGATACATGAGACAGTTTAGCTCTATGGTCAATATCAAGATGAAAGTCAAGGGATGGGGCTTGGTTGGTAGTGTTTGAAGTATCGAGTTCTTTTGTGTAGAGTAAGTGAGAACCGAATTGTCAATCCAAAACAAAAAAATCCAAGGACAATGGCCACATCGAAAAAGAAACAGAGACACAACATGAGCACGGCACAGAAAAGAAAAATGAAGACACAAACACACAAAGATGAACAACACGGACCCAATAAAAAACATGGGTGAGATCAGGTGCACCGGTAGAGTAAGCATCTCCTGCTTCTTATAAGACACCCGCCGGGTTGAACATGTCAAATCCGGTAGTAAAGTAAATAAGATGACGAAAAACACCAAAGCGGGAGAACTAGAGAGAAAAAATTAAAACAAGCCAAATAATTACACAAAGGTTAGATGAGAGAATCCTACAAAAAAATAATGAAATTGAGGCATATTGGCACCAATATTGGTTCATCTGCTTAATCCTGTACTACTTTTCATATAAATGGACTGTTTTGTGTACTAAAATTACTAAACGCACTAACCTTTTTATCTGTATTTCTTTCTTCAATTACACTGTTTACCGCCTTCGAAAAGAAATCTGCGGATTCTTTTGGCATAGAAGACATTTTGATGAAACGAAGCAAGGTTCTTGTAAATGGGAAAAACACTAAAAATAAAAAAAAAAAACATCAGTACTTTTCTTGTTTGTAGGATAAAAGCCCGTGATATAGGAATGTGTTTGAAAAATTGCAATTAATAGGTTTATTGTTAAAGTCAAAGGTTATCTGTAGTAAAAACTAATAATAATAACATATTTACTGGTGTAAATTTTGACATGAATTATGAAATTTTCATATAAAACAGCATAAAAATTCGTGAAATAGGAATATCAAATTTCAGATAAACGAATTAAATATTATATCATACAACATACTTATCAGCAAGAAAAATGGTCTCATTAAGCCAACACTGAAGACTTTTTTTGCATTCCTTATAAAAGCACTGTCTTTGTTGTTCTGAGCATCAACATCAATACCAAACGCTGTACTTGCAATGACATCCATTGAATATGAACCACAGTATCTAGTTAAAGAATAAATATGGGGTAAACAAGATGTATTCTATGAAACACTTTTGCCCCCAAATGGAAGTTAAGAAGAAACATTCATTATATTGTACAATAATAAATGTGCATCTGACAAATTTATATGTAGTAATGAATTCTCGTATCAATTGATTAGTTAAATGATCATTATGGTTGCAATCACAGAAGTAACCAAAATGATCCCCTCTAATCATTGTCCAAGCTTTATTTACCCTTTTTGAAGTTTTAAATGAAATGTGTTGAATGATTTAAAAGGTCTTATTACATTACAAATTCTATAGATATCAAGCAATATATTCTCATAAATGAGTTGAATGTCTCTATATATAAAACAAGATGTGTTTTTGAAATACTTATACCCCCGAGTAGCAGTTAAGAATGAATATAAACAGCAAATTAAGTGCTTCTGAGAAATTAATATGTATTTATAAATTCTGGCATCCATTGAAAATTTAAATCCCAACAAGTGATTACTGTCTATATCTAAGGAAATTGAAACAGTAAACACAATAAGTCACCAAACTTTATTTAGATGACTTAATAAATACTTCTGTGGAATACGAAAGACTGTCTCTTAATTACCATTCAAAGGATATACAAAATATCAAAGTTGTTAATGAAGAAAATATGCTGAAAAATAGCAAGTTTTTACTACAATTTCTGTAGATATCGAAACACATTTTCTGATAGACGTGTTATTTAAATTTACTGTTTTTCTCAAAATGATAACCACTTGAAAATACTTAGGCTTCATTCCGTGTATGGCACTCGGTGGATGCCCTTGGTACTGGATTTGGCTTCCTATTTCGATATTTTAGGAAATGAGTATTTCTTTTTGGACTCCTTTTGCATTATGGCTTTCCATATTATTTGATTTTAATGCTGCTGATGAGAGGTTACTCCTTGAAACACGTGTACAGCATAACGAAATTTACTGTTTTTATGCAACTTCGGTATATTTTTGTATTCTAATAAATAAAATTTAAAAAAAAATAAATAGTAACAAGCCAAAGTCAATGTCATAGCCATATCACTTACGATTAAAAAATATACCAAATGTTAAAGTTTTTTCTCAAAAAGTCGGTCACATGACAAGGTCAATGTCAAAAGGTAAACAATGTTGGTACCCATGGAAAGTTCTTGCCACAAGAAATACACATGCCAAATATGAAAGCCCTATCGCTTACCATTCAAAAGGTATATCCAATGTTAAGTGTTTTGCAGACTAAAATACAAACAGATGAACAGACAAACAGAAAGACTGACCAAATACTATATGCCCCCCGAATCTTCGATTTTAGAGGGCAAAATGAACAAAAATAAATAGTAAAATTTAATATTTCTGGTGACATTTTACCGGATGGTCACATTCCAAGGTCAAGATCAGCCGGTCGTATATTCTGGTATAAATTGATGGGTGTTCCATGCACGTGGTACCATGGAACACTTGTGTCGCCTATTCTTGACTCGGTTACGATCTATTTATAGCATTTCAAAAAAAAACAGAAAAGAAGAAATGAATTACATGAGATAATATTTAATAGATATGTTTAATAACACTCCTAATCAGTGATATATACAAAAATATATATATACATACATATCCATACCTGTAATAAGAAATATTGAAAAATGGTAAGCATAAGTAAAATTTGGCGGCCTATGACATACAAAACCCGTCTCTTACTAAATTAAACATGAAGTAGATTCTGACACACCTGAATTCGATAAGCACAATATGGAACCTATATTAAAGTCACATACACAAAGTGGCTGTGATTTGAAGCTGCTGAGAAAAGTGTTACGAAAATTTTTACCATTGACAGTACTTGTTGAAAATATTCAAAGTCGGTGAATAGGAAGTAGATGTCTGACAGATCTGAATTTGATAAGCACAATATACAACCCCATACTAAAGTCACATACAAAATTTCAAGTGGCTGTGATTTGAATATGCTGAGAAAAGTGTTACGAAAATTTTTACCATTGACAGTATGTGGAAAAATATTCCAAGTCGGTAGACAGGAAGTAGATGTTCGACAGACCTGAATTACATAAGCGCAATAGGGAACAACCCCGTACTGAAGTCACATACAAAATTTTAACTGGTTGTGATTTGTAGTTGCTGAGAAAAGTGTTACAAATTTTTTTATTATTGACATTATATGGAAAAATATTCCAAGTCGGTTAAAAGGAAGTAGATGTCCGACAGACCTGAATTCAATAAGCGCAATAGGGAACCCCATACTGAAGCCACATACAAAATTTTACCTGGTTGTGACTTGTAGTTGCTGAGAAAAGTGTTACGAAAATTTTTACTATTGACAGTATGTGGAAATATTCCAAGTCCGAAAACAGGAAGTAGATGTCCGACAGACCCAAATTACATAAGCGCAATTGGGAATCCCATACTGAAGTCACATACAGAATTTTAAGCGGCTGTGATTTGTAGTTGCTGAGAAAAGTGATACCAAAAAGTGCGACGGACAACAACGCCAACGACGACGCAAGACAACTAAAGTGATCCCTATATATTTAACGAAAGGATATGTCGCCCCACAAAAACTGAAAGGTCTTCCCACAAGGAATACACATGCAAAATATGAAAGCAGTATCACTTACCATTCAAAAGATATACTAAATGTTTAAGTTCTTATGCAGTTTATCACATGCCAAGGTCAAGGTCACAAGATCAAATATTCTGGTAGCAATTAAAAGGTCCTGTCACAAAGAATACGAATGCAAAATTTTGAAGTCATATCACTTATCATTCAAGACATACCCACAATGTTAAAGTTTCTTTGTTTTCAAAAGGTACGTCAGATGCCAAGTTCAAAGTAACAAGATCAAAAACTATGGGATTATATGAAAGGTCTCGTCACAAAGAATACACGTGCAAAATATGAAATTCCTATCACTTACCGTTCAAAGGATATAACCAATATTGAAGTTTTATTTTGTGGACAAATAGACCGACAGATCAAAACTAAATGCCCCCAAATCTTTGATTCTCGGATGCCTAAAATAATAAGGACCAGAGTACACTCAATAACTTTGTTAAATACAGCTGTGAAATACAAAATCCTGGCTCTCGCCATTCAAAAGAAACACCAAATGTTGAAGTTTTAAATGACGAAAATGTGCTGAATAATATAAAAGATTTTTTTCAATATAAATTCTGTACCTTTTAAGAAAATAAATTCTCATAGATGAATTTGATGTTTCTATATATATAAAATAAAAAACAGTATAATTTCAAATTTCTGTAAAAATTTTACCACATAGTCATATGCCAAGGTCGAGGTCACCAGGTAAAATAACCTGGGTCCAGCTCAAAGGTCTTCCTACAAAGAATACTGATGCAACATATTAAAGCCCTATCGCTTACCATTCAAAAGATAAACTCAATGTGAAAGATTTTTTAACAGTTGTTCAGATACCAAGGTCAAGGACAGGAAGCCACAAATTCTTTAATTGTTTAAGAGGTCTTGCACAAGGAATACACATGCAAACTTTGAAAGCCCTATCGCTAACCGTAAAGATTTTTTGTGGAAAACAGAAGAAGAAATAGACAGACCAAAAACTATATATCCAAAATCTTCAAATATAAAGGAATATACAGTAGCAATGCGAATTCCTAAAAAGTGAGAGTTCCATCGGAACTTTGAGGTGCTTCAGAGGGGTAAGTATGATCTGTCGCACATGTGGCACTCACCCCACTGTAGTGAAAAATCCGGTGTTAATAGAAGAAAAATGTGTATCTGACTTCAGTAATAATCAGAGATGTATTGAAGGATATCAGTAAAATACTACATATACTACATATACTTCTATGAAAGTAACGCAATAGAACCTGACAAAGAAGTTGATTTTTTATAATATGGTCCTTTTTGAACATCCCAAGTTAGAAAGGGGTTTGATTAATATTAGCTTAGTCTAGTTTCTGGATCCCCGAATCATGTTGTAGCGTTATCTTTGAAACTGTATTGTATATATGTTCTTAGTTAATAAAAATGTTTAAATCAAAGGGGTAAAAACTACTCGTTCAAAAAAGGCTAGTGTGTAACTTTTATGTTCTGTCATTATTTAAAGACAATCTTACGTGCAAACGTCAACAGGTTCTCCACTTTCTGTATCTTTCTTCAACTTGTCTATAAAATCATCAGTACATTTCTGTAGAAGTGGTGTCATCTGTACAAAAATACAATATGGCAATTATGTTTATAGTCTTAGAAACACTCACAGTGATGACTCATTTTTTCACCTCTTAGATGGTTACGGATAACATTGCCGAATCTACCCTGACCGGATTGAAAGGTTCTCTGACTTAAGATCAGGATAATTTTTCATAAGTTTCATTGCACTCTAATATAATATTTAATCAAGAAAAAAATACCAGTACACCAAATGTGAATAAAAGTTTAGTATTTAATCAAACAAGTGAATGAATAATAAACTTACAATTGACACGACTATACTACAGAGACAATATACGTGTTGCTTAATTAGTAAAAATGAAAGAATTAAATTTATTGAGAGGTTCTATATGTCTTTAATCATTTTTTTCAGTTGCATTTCTTTGATTTTTTTTTCTTTGTGACCACCATTTCACATATGACAAGAATTGATTAATTCATTCTGAAATATATTATTGCATTTGAATTGTCAATTTCATTAGTGCAATTATCAAAATCAAAACTACACCTGTCTCATTTTTCCAGAGGAGAAAGTCGGTGATATGGTTGTTCTCAATAACTTCCATTGCTCATCTCTTACCAAGGATAGACCACCTTCAAGTATAGGATCTTTATCTCCTCCTGGTGGCTGAAAAGGAAACATTATGTTGAATGCATTTCAAGCAAAGACCGTAGAATAGTCAAATCAGCATTTCAAGACAGGAAAAGTGTGAAAGCAGAGCCAACATTGAATCTCGTAGCAAAGCAAGATATGTTTTGTGAAACACTTAATATGTTATCCGAGGACAAGGTAAGACGAATACTTTAATATAAATAGAGATTTATATAAATTTGAGAAATAAAAATGTTTTTGTAAAATCTTGTACCTCTGAGAGCAAAATGTTTTCATAAATTCTGCAAAATCTTATTTACAAATAAATGTAAATTATAAGAGCCCTCTCCTAACTCTTACCATTTAAAATATACGGTCATTGTATTTTGTCTTTACTTTTTGTGTAATATATTTTGTATTTCGGTTTTTTTTTCATTCATACGCCCTCTGGGGTATAAATGTGCATTTATGAAATAGTTATATAATCAGTTTTTAAACATCTTTGAGTTAATGGTCTTCCAAACGTTTAGATTCTATCTGCACTGAAGAGACATATGTTGTCGAAATGCGCTTATGCAGAATTTAAATTCACAGTAACTTCGGTATTTAGTTATTTGTTACCACTGGGTCGATGCCACTGCTGGTGGACTGTAAGTCCCCGGGGGTAATCACCAGCCCAATACTCAGTACTTCGCTGCTGACCCGAAAGCCGATTCTATTTTGAACTAACAATATATAATTTTTTGTAAATTTTGGTGAAAACTAAGGAGTATCTCTCTCATGCACAGCTCTGTCCTTAGCTGATTTTGGCTTTGCATTTAGATCATATTGGTTATTTCTTCTCTGTCAGTTTTTAAACATCTATGAGTTTATGGTATTCCAAGCGTTTAGATTTATCTGTACCGATGAGACATAAGTTGTCGAAATGCGCATATGCAGAAAATAGACTCACAGTAACTACGGTATTTAGTTATTTATATAAAACGAAGGTGACAACGTCAATTCTGGTGTCAAAAAAATATCTCAACACAAGAAATATATTGCTCTATTACCGTTTTAAAAAGATACACTATTTTTTTCATCTCACATGCCGATGTGAACGTCAGGAGTTGCTTAGTTTATTGTGAAATACAGAAGACTTTATTGCATAAATAAACCTAACGGGTTAAAGCAAAAACATAAAATAAACAATGACATACAATAAATGTATCATACAAATAAGCAAAAACATAGAATAAACAATGACATACAATAAATGTATCATACAAATAAGCAAAAACATAGAATAAACAATGACATACAATAAATGTATCATATAAATAAGCAAAAACATAAAAAGTAAATGATGACACACAATAAATGTATAAGTGAAGTAAAATTAGGCAATGTGGACCTCATTTTCGCAGTTCTACAGACCGCTGCAAAATGCTGTATCTTACAATTCAAAGAATATACATGTACGAAATGATTATGTTTTAAATGAAGAAAATATGATGACTGATATAAATACAAAGATCTTTCTAATACAAAATTTGTAGATATCAAGAAACATTTTCTGATAGACAAGTTTAATGTTTATATATATATATATATTTATTTACATAGGATAGTTATCTTCTATCAGTGAAATTTGAAGGTTTTGGCAGTGAAACAGTACAAAAAAACAAGATTAAACTAGGACTGTTTTGTCCATGCAGTTCTATTGATAAGTGGGAATTAAATTTTAACAATTAAGATAAGTTTCTAAATAGTTGATCGCATAGCAACCCTGACTACATCAATTGAAACATTTTATTGCTGAAGATGACACGAAGTGATCATTAATAACTCCTATGTAAATCAGATACATACGTCCCTCGAATATGATAAGGGACCCACTGTATCTAATACATATAAATAAAACAAAATATAATTTCACAATTCTTTTGAAATTTTACCAGACAATCAAATGCCAAGGTCAAGGTCTTAAGGTAAAATATTGTGGTACAAATGTACCAATGAAAAGGTAATGCCTTAATGAATACAGATGTAAAATATAGAAGCCATATCACTTATCATTGCAACGATGTATCCAATGTGTAAGTTTACTGTTTTGCCAAAAAGTCCATCGCATGCGAAGGTCTAGGTGATGAGGTCAAAATTATATATCCCTTCAAAGGTCTTGTCATAAGAAATGCACATGCAAAATATGAAGCCCCATTACTTACCATTCAAAAGATATACCCAATATCATTTTTTGTGGACAAACAGCCGGACAAACGGAACGACCAAAACTATATGCACCCGAATCTTCGATTCATGGAAGCATAGGAATGGAATGACCTGTAAAACCTCAGTTCTTTTCAAATTTTAATTTCGAAACTGATGAAACTTCAACCTCAAAACTAAAAAAAAATCTAAACCCAGATATAAAAGAACAAGTACAATTGCTAGGCTCCTTTTTAAAACAGTCAATTACACTGAGGACAGGGGTTAGTTGATAATGTTTGTTCATGTATTTGTGTACTTCATTAATTTTGTAACCATTAGCTCATAATTGGGCATGAAGTTGCTAATAATTATTAAATTGAAATTAAATTGTTAATAAGGCAGTATGAAAGTATAAAAGTATAAAAACGATTGAAGGGACATGTGATCCAAAAATGAAGTATTGTTCAATACTAAATGAAACAGAACTGAAAATGGAAATGTTTTTCCAACTGAACTCATAATTTGAGGTATTGAAAAAAAACACATTCAAGATAGGAATGACCCCTAATAGGGAATAACCTCCCTCCCCTTGAGTCCAGAGTACACCCAAAATTTGAGATGAAGGCCAGAACCCTTTTTTTTTATTTGTTAGATATTTTGTTTTTGTTTGTTTGTTTGGTTAGTTTGATTTTTTTTGGGGGGGGGGGTGTGTTTTGTTTTTTGTTGTATTTTTTTAATTTGAAGTGCAAGTCCAAAGTGCTATAACTTTTGAGTCCGTGGAGTCAATGAACTCAAGTGGTCAAGTCCAAAGTACGCCCAAAATAAGGCCAAAGTCCCCGAGTCCAAAAAGAGGGGTTATACCCTCTTACAGAAGGACGAAATGTACAATGTACAAAACGACATATTTTGAAAATATATATGATACAAATATGGATTTAATCGACATTATGATACTAAAAAATGCTTATTCATTGATAAATTAATAAAATTGGACAAAAAAGTAAATAAGATACATACTACTCTGTTTGGACATTTGGAAAAGTCTTTGATACAAATCTGTTTGATGACGTCAACATCCGTACAAACGATTCCAGATAAATTTCCAGCATATACTCTACAACAAAAACAGGCCAATGCATGCTACCATTAGGAATACCCTTATTGTATTTTCGGTAAAATAAATCTAAAATATATTTCATGATATATTCATCAATCAAAGTAATCAATATCAATTACCATTCAAAAGATATACCCGAATTTTTAAAGTTTTTGTGGACAAACAAACAGACAGATAGACCAAAAACTAAACCTTCGATTCACGGGGTATAACAATTTAGCACATTGAACAATAGTTCATATGCTTCTGTCAAATTGATATTTAGAAATAAATTCTGGTTTAAACTGAAAGTTAAATCATTTACATTTTTAACAGTAAAGCCAAAAAATTCCATAGGTCCGATTGTAATGAAATTTGCACTGCATATATGTGAAGTATAAATCTTCCATATGCTAATGGTTTTAGTGGGTTCCCAAGTTAACATACTAAAATTGCGGCTTTATAGAAAATTACTATCATATAAAATTTTTAAAAATCTGGCATTTTTTATATCCAAATATTAAATAAACAAACATTGTGCAGAAAGAATATTTACATTCCCAAATAAAATATTTTACCTATATCAAACATTTAATTACATTATTTCACAATAAAATATCAATTCAAACAAAATGTCACAGATTTTTGTCCGGAGAGTTATCTAACCCGATTCTTTACTGATATGCCTAAATGATGACTCCCCTCCAATTATTATCTAAGCATTATCGAGAAAACAATTTTCATCCCCCTTTTAAGCATTTTTATTTCTATCAATCAGTGTTATCATTACCCTAATAAATCTGATTGCATCAGGAATATTTCACATATTTCATCAATATGGTTCTCCAAAAGTGGTGGAATATACAGAAGAGAATAAATAGATTACATCAGAAAATGTTTTAAATATATATTTAGTAACATCCGTAATCACTGATATATACAATGTATATAAATAGATTCCTGTGAAAGGAAATTGAATAATTACACTAAGTAACCAAACTTTGTTTGGGTGACTTAATAAATACACCTATGAAATACAAAACACTGTCTCTTACTATTCAAAGGATACGCAAAATGTTGAAATTTAAAATGAAGGAAATATGCTCAATAACTTG
Source organism: Modiolus philippinarum (assembly GCA_002080025.1). Classification (NCBI taxonomy): domain Eukaryota; kingdom Metazoa; phylum Mollusca; class Bivalvia; order Mytilida; family Modiolidae; genus Modiolus; species Modiolus philippinarum. Next base: position 31,910 of record MJUU01023160.1, read on the forward strand.
AAAGATCTTTTAACGATATAAATTCTATAGATATCAAGACAAATTTTCTCATAAGTGAGTGCAATGTTTTATATATAATATAAAGGGCTACGCCGAGCGCAGCATGATACGACCGCAGCATGTCGACCACTGAAATTTCAACAAAGGTAGTTCAAAGTGAATGTGGACACAGTAAAGAGCTTGACACAATAATTAGATGGACATAAAAAGAAGCTTGACACAGTTATTAGCTGGAAACTAGGGAAAAAATCAACCCTTTTGATCATTTATTGATAAAAAAACGTAAGAGCTATGCAAAATATGTTACTATCAACTAAAACTTTACATCCATAGAAATCCAAAGAAAAAAATTGCATCGAAATCTGATGAAAAATAAAGATGTGACATATTTTGAAAAATTGAAATTTTGGCCCCTTTGACCCCTTGTAGCTCGGAAACGGTAAGAGCCAAGCCAAATCCGTTGACATATTACTGAAAGCTTAGATCAAGAGGAATCCAAAGAAAAAAATCCCATCGAAACCCGATGAAAAATAAAGATTTCAAATATTTAGAAAAATTGCAATTTTGGCCCCTTTGACCCCTTGTAGCTCGAAAACAGTAAGAGCTACACAAAATCCGTTGACGTATTAGTAAAAACATAAATCAAAAGGAATCCAAAGAAAGAAATCCCATCGAAATCAGATGAAAAATAAAGATTTGACATATTTAGACAAATTGCAATTTTGGCCCCTTTGACCCCTTGTAGCTCGGAAACGGTAAGAGCTACGCCAAATCCAATGATACACAACTGAAAGCTTAGATCAAGAGGAATCCAAAGAAAACTAGAGCTGTCAGTTATACCCCCCGGTCATTGAATCCTGAATCAATATGGTAAGTGCAAATTGAATTGTGTGTTGCAATGACTTTCTCAAAATTTGATGAATCAGGTCCATAGGTTCATAAGTTACTACACATTGTGACAAAATTTGAAAAAGATATTCTAAAGAGGGTCTGAGATTGCTTCCGGACAAAAATTTTCCATACAGGTACAAAATATTGTAGTAGCCGTAACTTTTTCAAAATTTAATGAATCAATCTGAAAATACCAGGTGCACATATCTATATGATAATTAACATGCTGACAAAATTTGAAAAAGATATTTAGAAGGGTTTCCAAGATAAGCTTCGGACAAATTTTTTCAGTATAAATTCTAAGGCCGAAAATCCCAAAAATGCTATAACTTTTTAAATATCAATGAATCAATCTGAAAATAGGAGATGCACAAGTTCTTATGGTTAATAACATGCATACAAAATTTTATTGAGAAATATTGAAGGGTTTCCGAGATAACCTCCAGACAAAAAATGTCTACGGACAGACGGACGGACAGACGGACGGACGGACAAGGTGATTCCAATATACCCCCAATTTCGTTGCGGGGGTATAAAAATCCCATCGAAATCCGATGAAAAATAAAAATTCTACATAATCTGCAAATTCGCAATTTTGGCCCCGTGCGGCCCCTCATAGCTGGGTCAGGAAACAAGTTACCAAAAATCTAATAGCTGAGCGCAATTTTAATTTTTCGCAAGGAATCCATTGAAAAAAACTGCATCAAAATCGGACTTAAAATAAAAAAAATTATTTTTGGGGGGATTTGCCCCTGTTGGGCCCAATATATCTCGTGAGCCGTACATGCTACGTGAAATCCATTGGCATACTACAGATTGGAAATTTCCTCAGGAACACACTGTAACAAACCCCATCAAAATCCAATAAATAATAAAGATTCTACAGTCAAATATGTGAAAACACCCAATTTCACCTCTTTTTGGCCCCTTTTTCTGAAACGGGCGGGGCCACCAACTCAAAATTATAACCTCTGCTTACGCGTGTGCCAAGATACATCATACTAAAATTTCATAATGATCCGTTCATTAGAAGCAAAGTTATGCTGTCCACAGACGCCGACGACGCCAACACCATACCATTATACGACCACAAAAATTTTGCGGTCGTATAAAAACTAAATATAATTTCATTTTCCAGATAATATTTTACCGGATGGTCACATGCAAATGTCGAGGTCACAAGGTCAAATGTTCTAGGTATAGCCACAAGGATATGGAAGCTATATCACTTACCATTCAGAAGATATAACAAATGTCAGAAGTTTAAAAAAATCCATCACATGCTAAGGTCAAGGTCAAGAGGTCACAAATTATTGTATTGTTTGAAAGGCCTTACCACAAGGAATACACATGCAATGATGTATGAAAGCCCTTGCACTTACCATTCATAAGATATACCCAAATATTAAAGCTTTTTTAGACAAATAGACAAACAAACAAAACGACAGAGAGACAGACCAAAAAGTATATGCCCCCGATTCTTCTATTAACGGGGGGGGTTTAAAATATTCTCAATGTAAAGGTTGTTATGCAGTTGTTCACATAACAAGGTCAAGGTCACAAGTTGTAATATTCCAAGAATTTGCATGCAAAATATTAAAGCCCTATCACTTGCCATTTAAAAGATTAAAGTTTTGTGTACAAACAGTCAGACAGACAGACCAAAAACTATATGCCCCCGAATCTTTGATTCATGTGGGCATAAAAAGAACGATATGGGCGTAAAGTACAGTGACATATGAGAAAAATAAAACTGACACAGTCTTAAATTGATTTGATGTTTAGCTTTGCTAGTAAACTGAACTCTATAACCACATTTGCCATTCAACTAAATATTTTCAAAACCAATGTTTGACTATTAACTTAAGTTATATCTTTGGCGTACAAGCGAAAGATAATGCAAGTTGTTTGGAACTTATTTTTGGGTCCAATTTTTTTCAAAATGGCGACCGTTGCCATGGCAATGGAATATTGGGGCATTAAAAGTGCTCCACATTTGAAAATTATGGGAGTTCGTTTGGGAGACTTTGTGTTTGCATCCAAACACAGTTATTACTTGTTTTTTAGTATGAACAGAATTCATATCACTTTTTTGTAAGTAAACTAACTTTACAAAACCCATCATGTTAGATGGGTTTTATAACAAATTGTAAAGAGCCAAAGTCCAAGAGGCAAAAAGACAAAGCAGGTGGAATTCCACCTAAAAAAAATTGTAGACAGGCATTTTAAAATAAATGGTGGGTAAAACCGGTTTTATGGTGAGCCTAACCTCCCTTTCCATGCGGTTGTTTCCGGAAGCGATTGTGTCCAGTATCCACTCAAAAGTAATTGCTATTGAAAAGTATTAGACAGCAAAAAGAATCATCCCAGTATCAAGTAAAAAAATAATCTTGAATCACAGTTTGGACAGAAAATTTAATTTTTTCCACAAGGGACTGATATCTATTAAGAAACTTTTTAATGATCGTATCAAGGTGGATTTTTTGAAGCCTTGATTAATAATGCGATCATGGAGATAAATATGTCTAATGAGAAAGTTTGTATAATTTGTGCTAGCTCTAGTGTAACGAATCAACTGTGAAACATACAGGAGGAGAAGCTTGAATATTACTGTCCATGTTGGGGATATTGATAATTTTGAAATTAAAATCGTGCAGTTTGTCGTTAACTTAGTGCTGAGATATCATTTTCGTCAAATTCGAAATATAAGTCCAAATAAGATGTAGATCTAATGGTTTCTGATGTTTGCTTTATCTCTTCTTCTGGAGGATATAATGAGAGGATCCGTTTAGCAAAAGATGTGTTATTAATGGAAAATACATCATCAGGATACCCATAAGTAAGACTGAATGATCTAGAATTTTATTTTATTATCATTTATGAGTCCCTGGAGAAATTCAGTCTCGTTGGAATATAAAAACAAGTTTTCGAGTAGAGGAGCACAATTCGTACCCACTGATATACCAACTTGCTGTTGATAAATAGCACCTCCAAATGTGACAAATATAAATTATAAATAAGAAAATCAAGCATACTGCACACATGATTATCATTGTAATATTCTTTCCCTTTTAAAACTGGTTCTTAAAAAAGATTTGATAAAACTTTCAAGTTAAAAACATTGAACGCAACCAAGCAGCTTTAATATTATTGTCGTTCAAAATATAAAATTGTACGTACCCCCATAGTTTTCCAAATTTTTCTGTGTTTTCTATATCGGTTTTGAAAACTCCCTGTAACAAAAGAAAAATATTATTACATGAATTACCATATGTTTCAAACTCTTACACACCACGTTCATGATAGAAATTATAAGAACTAAACATTGGCAGAATAATAAGATCATTTCTTCCAAGTATCGGGGGGGGGGGGGGTATCATCCCTGGAATCCGACTTTATTTCCTGACATTCAAAAACTTGCAATCCAAATCCAAGCATCCCGAAAAAGGTCCAGCCCCCTGATACATTTGAACGATTAAAAAAAAGAATACTCGGTAGATTAAAACATTCAAACATGAAATCTAAAAAACGGCCACCAACCGATCTTAAGTCAAAGCCAATGCTATGACGAGAAAAAGTTTAGAGGAACGTCCAGATATGATTTGGAGGAACCTGGAATAATGGTAAACAAAGCTCTTTTTGGTGCCTTGCTATGTTTTTTTAAAGCACAAATTAAAAATCTAAGAATTTCATCATACCCTCCGACGATTCTCTTTCAATGTTTGAAAATATCCTCTCAATTTATTGTCTAATCAGCGGGAAATCTAGTGGTATAAAATTATCTCTCTTCTAGAAAAACTCTTCTGTGATTATAAGATTTTCTTATCAAAATAAGAGCATGGCGACGAAAGTAAACAACCGACAAAATGTTAAGATTAAAAAAAGAAACAGACGAATACAATATGTAGTTCAAACTACAATCAATCACCAGACCTTTGCTCTGTAGGGAAATATGATTAAACTTGTCCATTAGAAGGATTGATACGAGAATTTCTTAAATAATTAATTGTCGTGAAAAAAATATTCAATTGACAGACTGGTCAAAATCAATTGCTATCGGGTGTTAAAATGCATGCACCCTGACAAAATTTTATGTACAGATAGATTTTTTAACATACATCATTTATAGACCACTTTAGTGACGATTACTGCGTAAGAAAAGGTCTTTCGTTGTTGCTAAGAAAATTATTGTTGTCCTGAAACAGCGCCATTTACTTTTTATACCCGGTAATCATCACCACAAGATTTCATTGGTTCAATGGTCAAGTCTACGTATCGATCAGGAAAAAGAGGCGTGTCTTCATTGAAAGAAACCACGTGTATGAGTGAGTAGTAATCGATTTTGTAAACAAAAATGGATAGTAAAACAGCGAAATGTCGTCTTTTTTAGCTCACCTGACCCGAAGGGTCAGTGTGAGCTATTGCCATCACTTGGCGTCCGTCGTCCGTCGTCCGTCCGTCGTCCGTCGTCCGTCGTCTGTCGTCCGTCGTCCGTCCGTCCGTCCGTTAAACTTTTCACATATTCATCTTCTCCTCTGAAACCACTGAAGCAAATTCAACCAAACTTTACAGGAATGATGTATGGAAGGTCCTTTACAAAGATTGCTCATTTCGTTCTGATTCGATAAAAAACATGGCCGTCAGCGCGGAACTTAGGTTTAACATTGGACCCTATGGGAAAAATCACATTTTCATCTTTTCCTTTGAAACTGCAGAAGCAAATTCAACCAAACTTTACAGGAAGGATGAATAGAAGGTCCTTAACAAAGATTGCTCATTTAGGTACAGTCCGTTAGAAAACATGGCTGCCAGCACGGAACATAGTTTATCATTGAACCCTATGGGAAAATCACATTTTACTGAAGCAAATTCAACTTAACTTTACAGGAATGATGACTGAAGGTACTTTTCAAAAATTGCACATTTCATTTCAATCCGACAAAAAACATTTGCCCAAGTGCAGAACATAGTTTAACATTGGAGCCCAGTATGAGAAAACCATCCTTTTCATCATCTTTTCTCAAACAATTAAAGCAAATTATACTTATTATAAATGTATAGAAGGTCCTTTGCAAAAATTACTCATTTCAATAGGATCAGACAAAACACACCGGTGCTAATTGAGAACATACCTAAACACCCTACCCCATTGGTAAAAAAACATGATCATTTTTTGTCATGCACGGCATAGAAGCGTTTTGTCAGGTGAGCGATACAGGCTCAGTCTCTGAGCCTCTAGTTTAATTCATTGTATCTGAACCGCTACATGTACCCTGCCGAAAATCGGCACATGAAAAGATGATTATTTAAAGAAAAAGCATATTTTTTTCTGGTCAATGTCAGGCTGTAAGAAACGGTACGATCCACAAGTCTCTATAAGAGGAAAATTATCAAATACTAGTATATCATTTTTCTTCTAAAATATGCAAAGTACATTCAATCAAAAACTTTTTGTCATTTGTATATATAGAAGTCTGTCACATGCACATGAAAAAGTAGAATATTTTACATTATAAGTAACTTTTAAAGAACCTAACAACAGACCTAAACAATGTAATCGACTTTTTTTTATCTTTTCTAAACGAGAGCTCACATTCTTTTGTTTAAATACAACTGGATATTGGACTGTAATAATCGATGTAGAACGTTTGGCAATACGGGATTTCTGATTCGTGTTCAAACCGGAATACATTTCTGATACTATACGAAAAAAAAATCAATACACTGAGAGTGAATCACTAATTAATAAACCTAAGGGTGGTTTATATTCAATGACTTCAATCTGCTATAGCGCTTCAGGTTAATTTTTTTCGTTAATTAAAATTTAGTTACTTGTCATGTAGGAACAATTATAGGTGTATAATTTTATGTGGAACATATTTATTTCAATAGATCAAGAATCAAGTCACTCCGTCTCACTAGTATTAGGAGATCGTTTTCGCCCTCACTTACACGAGAGTTCCTATCCCTTTGAGCCGGAATATTAGTATCTGACCCCCTCTTACTACCAAATGCTCTACAGTTACGAATTAATGACAGAATAAAAAGTTATTTTTCTTCATAACATGTTAATCTTAGAAAGGTATGATGACATTCTTAATTTTTAAAATTTATGCTTCATAATCATAACATTGCACAACACCAAAAGAGCTTTGTTTACCATTTGTGGTCAGAAGGAATCAATGTTGTCATATTCACCATAATTTGCAAGGCACTTTATAAGCAGACAAGATTCATCGTATGAGGGCAACACCGGATATTGGTACTAGCACTGGTACCTTCAACGGAGAAATTCACTGGACTGTTACCGTTGTAAACTTGGCGCTAGCCCCGGTGGGATTACTCTGGTATTTTATGACGGGGATGTGCATTTTTCAGATTGAAAAGGGTACCCGAATCTATGTCGCTCAAAGCCAACAAGGACCTGTCGGAACCCCATGTCCCCCGCCGCAAAAGAAATTCGGAAGTGGTGAATTAAGGAAATGAGGATTTGATTTAGTGTAACCAGGGAGGTGAATTTGGGAAAATAGATTCCAGACATCAGAGAATATCTCATGTTTATACACTCTGTGAATCTACTTATTATAGAATTGTATAATTTTGTAAGATCAAATTGATTTGGTCCTGTTCTTCATGTGCTAAATTAACGCCCTCATGTACTGAATTTATACTGCCAAGTTTTCTTACAACAGACTTGATGAGTGGCCTCTGGTCGTTTATATGTTGTTATTGTGTACTGGTTCCTTTGTTGGGTAAACGATGACAGTGGCTGGAAGATTGCCTTGGCCTTTTCTTAATGTTTGTTGACAATCCCGCAGTTATGAGAAAAATGGTCAAAGTCGCATAACTCCTACAAAATTTCACGAATGATAACGGCGGTGCCATATGATCTAGTACTTACGGTGACTAGCAATCATACGAAATATGAAAGAAATCCGATAAACGGTTTCCAAGGAGTTGTGTCCACAAGAAAGTGTGACGGACAGACGGACGGACGCAGACCATTACTAGGTCCCACCGTCGCGGTGCGCTAAGGGACAAAAAAAAATTGAGCAAGGTTTCGAATGTTACACATACTGCTAAAATCAAAACATAATTTAAAACGGAGAACATAATTTAATAAATATTCACATTTTTCTCAAAATTAGAACTGTATGGATAGGTTTCTATGGCAACCAAAAGGTCCTGAATCCACTTCAATGCATTTTAGACCCCTTTCAAAAAAATTTGAGCAGGGGTTCCCCTTATAATGTAGGTATCCATACTGCTGAAATCAAGACATTTAATTTTATCAAAATTTTAATTTTTTGGTTTGGTTTCCATGGCAACCATAGAAGTACTGAATCTTCAAATGCTTTAGAGTTTGGTATTATTTCATGAAGCTAGTGATAATAGTTTTTGAGATATAGTGAAAAACATACGAAAATGCTCAAAGTCCAACAACTCCTACAAAATTTCATGTATGAAAATGGCGGTGCGAAATGATATAGTACTTGTAGTGAATAACAATCCTACAAATTTTGAACAAAATCCAATACACGGTTTCCGAGGAGTTCCGTCCACAAGATCTCCAGTTGTATAGTATTGCTAAAAATGGTCAAAGTCCCATAACTCCTATAAAAATGGCGGTGCGATTATTTCTAGGACATATAGTGACTAACAATCCTACAAAATTTGAACAAAATCCAATACACGGTTTCCGAGGAGTTCCGTCCACACTCCAGTTGTATAGTATTGCTAAAAATGGTCAAAGTCCTATAACTCCTATAAAAATTGATGAATCAAAATGGCGGTGCGATATGATCTAGTACATATAGTGACTAACAATCCTACAAAATTTGAACATAATCCAATACACGGTTTCCGAGGAGTTGCGTCCACAAGAAAGTGTGACAGACAGACGGACGGACGGACGGACGGACACACGGATGCAGACCATTACTATGTCCCACCGTCGCGGTGCGGCGGGGACAAAAAAGCATACCCAAATCTATGTTTATAGAGATTCAATGCCCAAATCTATGCAATGAACAAAAATACTACCAGAATCTATGTAACAAATTATTCAAATAAATTAAGGTCAAAACATTTAATTAATAATTTGTGTTAATTAATTAATGTTGTTCCCATGTTGTTCTAATGCTGATAAAACATTGGCCATGAAATATGGTCAGTCATTGCAGAAGCAAAAGAATTGCATAGCATGTCAGTGATTAATCTCTCCACAGGTCATTATTTATCTATAAACTGTAATCATGAAAGCAAATAGAAATTTCCTGCTTCATTTCTCATTTTTGTTGTATTTATATCTATGGCCCGAATCTATGGAATCTTTTCTGATGTGACACCGATACCTATGTAAGGAATCACCAGAAAATGGGTACCAAATGTATGTGTACTGTAGAAAAAAGGCACCCAAATCTATATACAAAATTTTAAAAAATAGACCCATGAAAATGCACACCCCGTTTACCAGTATATAGGGAGTGACCCCCCCCC
>MJUU01023160.1:41323-64312 GCA_002080025.1 Modiolus philippinarum
GGGGGGGGGGGGGGGGCGCTAGCTCACTTAGCACCAGGTTTACTGTACGGTAACAGTTCAATGCTTTTTTCCGTTGATGGTGCCAGTCCTAGTACCAATACCCAATGTTGTTCCCATACGGTGAGATTGTTTTGAGTATATAATGCTGACTGGAGAACACTTCTCTTCTGTGAAGATTTCAGCTATATCATTTATGAAAATGTTAAATAATGTGGGGCTTATGGCATAGAGATGTTGATACTTTAGCATTTGTTGATAAGTCGCCTATTGAAAAGCTTCATTTGAATTTTATCAAAAATGTTTTAGGAATTAAGAAAAGCTCAACAAACTTAATTGTTAGAGCAGAACTGATTTCTCTGCCTATTGAAAATTATATAAAAATCCAGTCTTTAAAATATTTTTCAAGATTAAATAATAGTAATATAAACCCTTTTCTTAAAGAAGCTTTTGATTTATCAAAAATGTTGCATGAACATGGTACCTACTCATGGTATATTTATGCACAAAGTGTTACAGAAGAAATAAATTTTGATAAAAATTGTCTAATTGAATGTAATTCATACAAACAAACACTGAAATTGAAATCTAAAATACAAAATTCTGTAACTGAATATTATAAAAACCTGATAAGTGATAAAATTGCTAAATTAAATGAACAAAATAAAAATTTTTTGTATAAAACCCTAAAAATAAATAATGAAAAAACAGATTATTTATCTCATCCCAATAAGGAAAACAGAAAACTTAAAACAAATTTTAGAGTTAGTGACCATGAGTTGTTAATAGAAACTGGTAGATACTATAAGATACCCAGAGAGGAAAGACTATGTAAAACATGTAAAGTCTTGGAAAATGAGGAACATTTCTTCTTTAATTGTGCAATTAATCAATCTTGTAGAAAGCAACTTTTAGAATATTATATAAGAACTCAGCTAAATTTTAATTCCCTGAATCAGTTAAAAAAGTTGACTATTATACTAAATCCGTCAACCTCTGAACAAATTAAAACAGTCGTTTCTTTTTTACAACAGTCATTAGAACTGAGGAGAGGAGACAAATAACTGTTTTATATTGTAAACATTAATTCTTTTATGTTTTGTTCTTATAAATGTGATGTACTACAACCCAAATGGGTTATAAGTATTTGAATAAAGATTGTATAACATTCTTATAGGTGTTAGTCTGTAAACAAAAATTCTAGAACATCAGAATTAGCAAAATATGAATCGAATACAAACAACCTTGAACTAAAAATAATAGGGCTAGTATTATTACCTTCTTAATAAACATCATTAGGTTGCCTAAAAATAATGTTCCTTTTGGTCCCGGAATACCTAGACGCCATAGCCATGTTTGACAATAAATGGAATATCTGAAAAAAAAATTAAAAGCATCAGTAAATTAAATAAATCATTATGACAAAACGTTTAACGGATTGGGGAATTTTAATATTCCTTATTTTCAATACCAACGGCAAAAGGTAATACGAACTAAAACTGTCGCTGTTCAAAAGGCAGCCATTTATATCCCTGCCAATAGATGATTTGCCAGTAACTTAAGTTCGTGTCAGTTCTAGTCAAATTTTGTGGTTTTTGGGCAAACCTTTAAAGGGAAGTTACTCCTACACCGGACAAACAAACATAAAACGTGCACATTTGTTTTAAAGTACGGTCTCCGTGCTTAGCCAGCCTGGACAAAGTAATTCCCTACACAATATTCATGATATTCTGCAGTAAGTTAGCATATTTTCGAATTTATCATACTTTCTTAGTCACTGAGAAGGCAGTTCAAGTTAGTACAATTGTTTATTTTTATAACTTGAAACAAGTAGCACTTGACAGCATGGTAAGCGCTTCTTTGGATTGGGTTTTGAATTATGTTGCTGACAAAACGTCGGCTAAAGGTTAAACTTTCATAACTTTTGATTAAAAATGATTTATTTTTTGGTTGGTTTTGACAAGCAGGGAACCATTCTGTCCCCTTGAGATTTTTTAAAAAGTTACCTCCCTTTTGGGTTTTGCTAAATTCATTCTGTTGATTGCAGAACTGGCAAATGGTCTATTGATCATAAACACTGAATCAATATATGGTAAGAGCATATTTAAGCAGGCGCGGATCCAGACAATTTGAAAAGGGGGGTTCCGGTCAAAAAGAAAGGAAAATTTCGCCGAGCGGAGCGATGCGCGAAAATTTTTGGGGTTTTTCTTAGTAAAACATCAGGATATTCATTAACAAATACATGATTGTCCAGAAAAAAAGGGGTTCCAACCCCCGGAACCCCCCCCCCCCTTTGGATCCGCCAATGTTAAGTTTGTGAACACAATACATGTGTTACACAATGCACGCATGGAAACACTGATATACCTTCGCCTTTTTCAAGAAAGTATACAAAGTTTAATTATCTCCCAATTCAAAATTTCGAATAACAACCATATTAATTCATGCACATGATTACGTAGTATACTACATCTGTGCAATTTGTCGTAAAAATCCAGGAAGTTGTTTAAGGAATTGCGTCGGCAAGGTACTTTTCCTTTTTGCAGAAAGATTCAAAGTTGCATTATCTCCCCTTCAAACCATCTTACGTCATGCACATATTCTGGTGTTATACTATAACTGTGAAACTATTTATCAAAACCCATGCCGTGAGCTGTTTAGGCACATGGACGGACAAACAAACAGACGGACGGACAGAGAGACTGACGGAAAGAGTGATTCCTATATACCCCAAACTATATACTGCAAACCGTAAGGGTTTCAAAGATTTATACTTTTAACTATCATTATTAATTCACACTTTATAATATAAGTTCTCTGGAAGATTGAATTTCTGATGTAATCGGGAGTAAAAATCAAAGCACTAATACACTGTATAATACACGTTTGGTATTTTTTTTCCTATGCAATAGACCATTTGCCAGTTCTGCAATCAACAGAATGAATTAAGCAAAACCCAAAAGGGAGGTAACTTTTTGAAAAATCTCAAGGGGACAGAATGGTTCCCTGCTTGTGAAAAATAAAATAAAGCATTTTTAATTAAAAGTTATGATCGATTAAACTTTAGCAGACATTTAGTCGGCAACATATTTCAAAACCCAATCCCAAATAGCGCTTACCATTCTTTAAAGTGCTACTCGTGTCAAGTTAAAAAACATACAACTACATGTACAAACTTGAACTGTCTTCTCAGTGACTAAGAAAGTATTAAAAATTCGAAAATATGCTAACTTACTGCAGAATTTCATAAATATTGTGTAGGGTATTACTTAGTCCAGACTGGCTAAACACGAAGGCTGTACTTTAAAACAAATGTGCAAATTTAATGTTTGTTTGTCCGGTGTAGGAGTTATTTCCCTTTGGAGGTTTGACCAAAAACCACAAAATTTGACTAGAACTGACAAGAACTCCTGTAACTGGCAAATCATCTATTCAGTGTAAAATTCAATGTACTGATGCACTCTATAAAAAGGTCAAGAAATATGATTTTAAATCGATACCTAAATAAAATAATGAATCATCTTGAACGACATTTCGACGATCATTACAACTTTTGGAAATAACACGGGATCCAGGCTACGGGCTCTAACCTTTTTAAATACAGGGCTGCTGGCTCGAACACGAGGGCTCTAGGCTCCATCACCAGGGCTACGGGCTCCACTCACATAGCTATGGGTTCCACTCACTGAGCTCTAAATTACATATATATGGGTTCTGGGCTCTAAGAAAGCTTTAGCGCCACTGTTCGACGGTGAGAACAATTAAAATAATGGTATAGTTTCCAGATTTTTCAAAACCTGCTGTAAACAAATTACCCCAAATACTGGCTTAAAAAAACCCAGAATTTTTATGATGGGGGGATTGGAATTGGGAGATGGTTATTTCGTTCAGCTTAACCCGCGTTTACTCAATACTGCATTCGATGAAAATAATGGGAACCCCTGTGTGAAACTGAATAACCTGTTTGCAAAAATACCTTCGACTGTCAGAGTTGTACTTTCCATTTAAGGGTCCCGCGGGCGGGGGGTCTGGTTTCGGGTAATAGAAAGTCCCTTTTTCTGATTTTTTTACCTGAAGCATGTAGACGATTATGGAGAAAAAATGACAATGAATTTATTGACACTCCCTTTTTCTGGAATCCACCTTTGTCGAAAGCTAGATCCACCGGTACTTTTATTCGTGGACATCAATTTTCGTGGTTTTCATAAATATAACTTTTTCGTGGGATGTTACTCAAGGGAAAAATGCATTTCTTTGGGAACTTAATTTCGTGGTTTAAGTGAACCACGAAATCCACGAAAATTGGAATCCCACGAACAATAGTACTTTAACAGTATTTGGAACCCCCCTTTGTCGAAAGCTGGAACCACCGGTGCTTTTGGTCTTTTATGCTTAAACTGAGGATCCAGAGGGACACAAGGTCCCCCTTTTTTCTCAAATTTTATACTTTTGCAGAATTGAGGCAAAAATCGTCAAACCTTACCTCGTAATTGCGAAAAAGAGTGTCTGGAACATCCCCTTTTTTCAAAGGTGCAAGTTTTTTTTTATCTATATGCATCTTGATTCATAAACCAATATAGAGTTATTACATCCTGTTAATATAATTCATGCTCTTAAAGGCAAGTATGCTTTTATACAAAAATCAGTCAGGGAAATCCATACATTACAAACTCTTTTATTGACCAGGTGAATATTATATATTATGTGTAAACAGAACTGCATAAAAAAACTTACAATGTTAGCGTCAAAAATATCAAGATAATTGTTACAAGCCATCCTGGCAGTGAAATGATTCCGCAGATATCCATTTTGAATTATTACGTGAAACACAAAGACCAGGAATATTTATATCTAGGATGAATAATCTAGATGTAATGTCTATTTATACAAAAAATACGAAGGGCATTGGTGTCACTTTTTCATAAAATTTTAAATGTAGTTGAAAAATTTATTCTTGATAATATGTAACTTTTTGCTATATATTTTATGTATATGCTAAAAATTTGATTACACTGTCTCATTATATATAGCCATTAATCGTTTATGTACTATCTAATCAATTATTTCTTTTCCTTTTTTATGTACTATATGCTCATGTAGCCCCATCGTCGGAAACCCACGATCGGCCGCGCTCTCCGACTTCGCTTCCACTTACCGGTAAGTGGAAGCAAAGCGAGAACGCGGCCGATCGTGGGTTTCCGACGATGATGTAGCCCTATATGGGCCAGTGATTTGATAAATAAACTTACATAGCGACAAACGTATGTTGATAACTCGAAGTAGTTCATTAGCCGTTTCATAAAAATATGATTCTACTGACATTTTGTATGTATGTGTATATCCAACATGATGATATTAACACAGTGCAGGGTTGTCTTAGGTGCTATCTTGAACGAGGCAAATGTAAGTTTTGTACGTCTTTCAAGTAAATTCTGCCATAACAAGACCATGCGGGTTTCCACAAGGAAAGTTGGTTTAACTAGAAGTATTCATCAGAAAAGATTGATTACCTGTTGTGCCGGCATACCCGGACCCTTGCCCAATCGCAGACAAAAAATTATGCTGTTTTCCATACTCTATGTACGGCTAAATCATTTTCCATTGACAATTCCAGAATACAAAATGTATATCCCAACAGAATGGGTATTCCATATCTATGGTGGCCAGGTGCGGCGGCAGCCATATTTCGCGTTTTGCATTTTCTCCTTTCACTTTCAACAGAGTGGAAACGCAAAAACGAAATCGAGTAGACGAAAGCGAGAAATGAATTTCACTTCATGTTTTCGCGTTTTCACTTTCACGTTTCCGTGTTTTCGCCTTTCTCGATTCGAGATCTGAAACCTTCTTTAATTATTGCTATCTTCATACCCTGGCATCTTATGTTTCAATCATGCAGTTGTCGAAATCGTTTTATCGAATACTATTCCAGAGTTGGTCTTCCATAGTTAAACCGCTGAGTACAACGACATATAAATAACTATGATACTTATGAACCCTTGCAGTAGTACTTGTGAATCACTATATTTGTATAGTTTATCAGCATGCACTAAAAAACTTTACAACTCAACAAAAAAACTTAACAACTCATTATATAGATTTAGATTTAGATTTAGATTTAGATGTATGCAAAAGGGTGACTAAGCAGGCGAGGAAGTGGTTGAAACAGAACAAAAGAAATTGAGCTCTCGTTTAAATGAGGTAGAAATGTTACTTTTTGGATTGTTTACCATAGATGTATAAAAGTTAAATACTAATATTTTTTTTCATTCCTTTATTTTGAATGTATACGAAAACAACGTAGATTGCCGCAGGTGAACGCATGGATGCATATACGATGCACAAATCGGCATAAAAGATCGAGTTAGTGTCTTGTCTTTCAAAGTGGATCCCCAAAAAGGCTATCTTTAGATTTTGACCAAAGTTTGTATACGGATTGCCAATATCCCTGTTAATCCATGTGCAAATTTTAATATCCGCCCTTTATAGCGTTTCTCTAGAATAAAAGTTCAAACAAGATCGAATTTTTATCTCCTATGCATTCTTTCTGAGGTTTCTTTCGGGAATCAACTTTGTATAAATAGGAAACTGTCAACAAATCTCTCTAAAAGAATACCAAATAGTAACCACCCTTATATTACACCTCAAATACTAATTAACACGTGTCCGAAAATCTTGAAATTTAACGAAGTGAAAATACTTAAATTTAATTGCCCCATATATTGATTTCACAGTGAGTGCAAATTAAATATAATGAAAAGTCAATTTTCTCCCTACTTAAAAACTTTAGAAAAGTGGATCCTGAAAAAGGCCATATGCAGAAATCAATTTCATATGGTTTATACGATGTATAAATGTATATTTCATAATACACCTAAATTTTGTTTCCGCCCTTGCCCTCTGAGGGTGGCTAGATTTTTTTCTTTATTATCATAGTTTTGATCATCAGATCCGAGTTGGTTTTAAAACAATGTTTTATGAATTAATCAACAACATTTATACATTTCTCATAT
This sequence comes from Modiolus philippinarum, assembly GCA_002080025.1. Lineage (NCBI taxonomy): Eukaryota > Metazoa > Mollusca > Bivalvia > Mytilida > Modiolidae > Modiolus > Modiolus philippinarum. Next base: position 48,331 of record MJUU01023160.1, read on the forward strand.
ATCTGTTCCTTACAGCGAGTGTTGCAGCATAAGATACATAGTATGTGAAATGTAAAAAAATACCGCAGATATTAGAAATTTGATTTTTTTTTTCACCGTGGCTGTGTCATCCCACATCTTGGCATGTAAACAAATTTACAGGGGAGACAATTTTTGTGAAGTAATTCCCCGCTTGTAAGGGAAAGTTTAAATCTCTTCTGAAAAAACACATAAAAAAGAATTTTTGGATTATAGGAAAGAAATTAAAAGCAGCCATTCCCAGGAACAAGGAAAACTACATTAATATTTTAAGTATAAAAATATGTTTGAATTTGAGAAATATTTATATACTGTAAATAATGGAAAACGTCGTTGTATGTCAATTTTAGATTAAGCAACCATGGTTTACGTATATAAAGTGGTCGTTGTGAGCGTATTAGGGACAATTTAGGCAAACTCATAATATTACCCCGACAGGATAGTATTGTTTAATTTGCAATTCTGGTCTAGTTGAGGATTAGGTGCATTTCATGTTTGCATATAAAGCTTATGTTGAATTAAGAGATAAGTTTTTGAAAGAATTATTTAATCTCTATCCAAGTTTAGCTTTGTTACATTTTAAAAATCTATTTATATGGATTATGTCCAACGAAGATTTTCATATTATCAATAGCTTAAATGAATATCTGATTTCATTATTTAATATTGCAGAAAAGGAAAAATTTAAAGTACGTATGTATATTTTGTTGAATTGGATGCTGACTCCCTCTTCATTGTTTTCTTATATTTTAATGTGAATATATATATATTTTTTTTCTTCATTTTTTACAACCAATTATTATAATCAGTGTGAACGGTATTATAAATGTTTATGATGTCTGAGAGCTGAATGTATGTTGTAATTAATTATATGCTCTTTATGGGCCCTTTGATTAGGTTAATAAAATATTCTTATTCTTATTCTATACCATTTCTAACATAAATTTCAATAGAATTATATCTACAAAGGAATATCTAAATGGACAAAATACAAACAAGACAAACCAGACCACCATTTTTTTTCCCTTCCTTTTTGCAACTGCCAAAATGAAAACCACAAATATTTTTTTTTACAATACATTAAAATACGCCAATATTTGTTACCTGCCAAAAAAGACCGGTAGATACGGTAGCATCTTTACTTCTCTACTGTGGATTTCTTTAAAATTATTAAAATAGTCTAAAATGAATATTCATTTGTGATAAGAAGGACCTACTTACGGTATATATACTATTGTAAACATAATTTATTAAACAATCCATTGTTTTTGTTGAATTGCCGGGATGCTGACTCCCTCTTCATTGTTTTCTTATATTTTAATGTGAATATACAGAATACAGAATTTTATTTGCCAAATCAAGGGCCCACAGGGGGCATATATATTACAATGATTAAAACAGAGCACATACATGTATATAATATATATATATATATTTTTTTTTTCTTCATTTTTTATAACCATTTATTATAATCAGTTATCATTTTCAGCGCCTCGATTAAACTGTAACCCCCACACACACACACACACACACATACACACACAAACGCCAATGCATGCAGGTCTTTTCTTAAAAGTTGTAATTTAATGCAATCATGATTCTTCCAATGTCTTTGGGGTTTTCAATAAAAGATTATAGTTTTCACGATTCTGTCTTTCAATTTATGAGTGCACTGCGCCAGAAAAATATCTTTCATTTTACATTGGAATACGTCAGAATACTAAATATGATAGTTACTATTAGGGACCGACCATTTAATTTGAAAGGGGGCTATGGTTTTTTCTAAAAAATATTTTGGAGCTGATTTTATGTGAAAAAAATATTTTGGCTGCCAAAATGATGAAAAAAAAATTTTCTGAAGGAGGCTTTCTGCCCAAAAAAATAATGTTAATTTTGAAAAAAATATTTTGTTGATACATGTGAAAAAATATTTTCTCTCCAGAAAAAAACCATAACCCCCCCCCCCTTTTCAGGTTAAATGGTCGGTCCCTTAGTTGATAAATATAATCAGACATTCTTCTTTGATTCTGCGTTTTCATATTCTAGGGTCAATTCCTGAAAAATCCCCCAAAACTTCAATTTTACATGAACCATAGGGTCGTGGTATAACTCAGACTAACCAGCATCCTCAGGATTATGGCAATTGGGTTTAACAAAGAAATAGAGGTTTTAACATAATGATGCATTTCTTTTAATGTTACCTACATCATAAACTATTGGCGGGTCCAGAGTGGGTCCGGGGATGGAGCCCCTTTTTACGGAAAACCCATTCCGAGCAGATTTCGGGCAAACAACAAATAACAAAATAAAATAGACTAGACTCCCCGAATTAATTCTTCTAGCACTCAATTGAAAGTGAAGCTGTATAGGCCGATAGACAAAGAAATAACTAACAAAGGTGTAAATGCCTTTAAATTAATTGAAGAGATAATTACTTTAAATTGTGATGTTTACACGTTAATCATCACTATGATAAGATTGCTGAAACAGTAAATCATGTTTACATGTTGTTATATAATCACCTACTAAACACACAAGAGATTAAGTCGTCAACTGAAAAATAATATTCAGAATGATATCTTTTTGGAATAAATTGTTATTGAATGAATCGAAGCTTTGTAGTATTCTTTATAGATTAATGATGGCATTGAGACCGTAAAATCATCATAACTTTAAATGGATAAATTATATTGAAAAAATATTTCATGATATTGGAATGTGTCAAACTTTTATTTCTCAATTTCCAGTTTACGATAAAGGCTTGACAAAACAAATTCTCTGTGATCAGTTCATTCAAAAATGGTTCAGTGAGATGCATAATGCGTCTCGTGGTTCATTTTACTCTATGTTTAAATACGAATTTGGACTTGAAAACTATTTAACAAGACTAACTGAAACACACAGAATTTGGATAACAAAAATGAGAACTTCAAATTTACGCTTTCCCATTGAAACAGGTCGTTGGCAAAATATACCTCGAGAAGAGCGCTTTTGTCATCTTTGTTACTCAAATCTTATAGGTGATGAATACCATTTTCTTTTTTGCTGTACTAATAATGATATTGTCAGACTAAGAGATAAATATTTGCCCCGCTACTATACTATTTTTATCCAAATCATCAAAAGATGTATAAACTATTTTCAATATGTAATACAGAAATATTCAAGAGACTAGCTGTTTTTCTCAAAAAGATAAATGCATTCCTGTAAATTTTTGTCGGTTTTCTTCCTGCTTGTGTCTGCTTTTATTCAACTTGTACATCATATTTCATTATATTATTGTTTGTTTCCATATATAACCTGTTCTGTCACGTTTATTGAAAAAACAAGTATACTCTGACAAAAGTCAGAATACTCAAGCTGAGTTTTAGTTAATTTTTTCATTGATTTATATGAATCTAATTTTTGCATATGCAATGGCCATTTTGACAAGTAACTGATTTTTATTCATGCAGAAATTGTTACTAGTATGGGTGATAGGAATAAAACCGAAAGATGCAATAACATTGGCGGATCCAAGGGGGTTCCGGGGGTTGGAACCCCCCTTTTTCGGACAATCATGTATTTTTTAATGAATTTCCTGATGTTTTACTAAGAAACCCCCCCCAAATTTTCGCGCCTCGCTCCGCTCGCCGCAATTTCTTATTGGCACCCCCTTTTCAAATTGCCTGAAGAACAAGCAATGATAGAGAGATACACATTGGCAACTACTAAATACGTCAAGGGTGACAGACATATAGTACCGAGGATGCAACTGAGATGTTAACAACATACTCAGAACTCTTCGATAGTTTTTGTGAAAGCTGATATTGGGTAAATTTCGTCTGATTGTTATTTGAAATGGTGATAAGCAAAATTACCGAGAGTTTCGAGCGTTGTCAGTTACATGTACCATTAACTACAAGTTGCTAATCTCTATAATGTCTCAGCTGTAGAGAACAAAAAATCAAAATAAATTGAATAGAAAGGCAAGAATTAGCTAAAGATATATAGATGATTGTTCGATCCGTTTTCTATATACAGCAATAATTCAGTGTTTTATGCATTTTGTGTAATTTGAACAATGTGCATTTGTTGCTTTGTGTGGTATTAATTTGTTGAATTTGTTTTACATTAAAAAAATTAAGATTTGAAATGTTTACATGTTCACAAACTTTAGAAAATGCGATAAATAGACGATAAGATCATTACATGTCGGTCTTGATATGGGAGTCAAAGCCTAATATACCAGGGCTGATATGGAAAATGACATGTAATTATAATTATCCCAACTGGGATTATCCCGATCCTGTTGAGAATTTTAAATGTAATAGTTGAAAAATTATTTACAACAGAGACGTGTAATTAATCATGAAAAAATATTCTTTCATCTGCATTTTTTAATGATTCGAAACAACTCATGGTGCAAACGGGATTCGGCACGAAACGACAAGGATTTTTGAAAAGGATTCTTAAGTCACAACCAAAACTTCTGTGGACACAATATCTCGTGTTACGAGAAATCAACGAAAACGATACCCCACGAAAACGGGACCTTTGATTGACTTGGGCGTTGGGATAAATTTGGACAAACTCGGACATCCTGAAACTGGACGAATTGTGGACATTTCCCAAATCGCACACATGTCAGCGTCTCCCACTAGTATTCTGGCTAAATGTAGTAGTAAATTTTGCTTTACATTTTGTAGCACACTATATGCCAAGATGTCACTGGTTTGGTTTTTTACGCTTCAGTGAATATGCACGGGAAAATATTACAGATAAAAGCGCTGCCGTAGATAGGTCTCATTCTGTGTGCTGCTGTCGAATAAATAACTGGTTTTATGTTTGTTAAAGCTACTGCTGTTCATTAGCTCAACCTGAACTGGTATCTATAACAATAAAAGAAAATATTCGGAAAGCCTACATTTTTTCTCCGGAATCATACTGATATTAGTCCGCAAATAGAAGTAGTTCGTAAAATGTGACATTAGAATTGATATAGAAATGTGAACTACAGATGAACACTCACCAAATGATTGACGTCCAAGCATGTATTTAGCGAACTGCAAAATTTGAAAATCAAATATTTGGCACGAACGAATTTAACATCGTAATAGAAAAATATGTATATTGACCTCATGTTACACATATGTTACTGTGTCTGAGTGTTATCTAATAAAAGTTGAAGTTGATACTTAATTTGCTTAATACCTTTACTGAAAAGTCAACTTTACCACTTAATGCTATTCGGGACACACACTCCAATTTAGTACAAATATTCAATTATAGAACTGTTTGGTTTTTTTTTTCAAAATACTGGTCGTTCTGACACATACTTACCTGTTATATGGTAAACCGTAGGGCTAGGACCACATGTCCTGTGGATCCGTCAACAGCTAAGGAACACTTTTTTCTGCCAAACTTCATTGTCTATCTTTTACAGTTCCCTATTTTTTTTTTTTTTTTTTTTTTTTTTTTTTTTTTTTTTTTTTTTTTTTTTTTTTTTTTTTTGCTATGAAGGTTTAGGGTGTCTTGGGCAGACAACCTCGTTACTGAGCGGAAAAGGAGTTAAATGTTTAATTTCTAAGTGTCATCGACTCAGGGTTTCTAGACCTTTGGTACCAAGTATCAAAGTTGTTTCCCTCTCGACGAACCCTGTCAGGAAAAAAATTAAATCGGCTGATTAGAACAAAAAGTACTTCTGTTTTGGGAAAACTGGACATTAGAGGTCTCATAAAAATTCACAAAGAGGTATGGCCAATTTTCCGTGACATTATTTCCTCAGCATACCAACTTAACGAATGCATCAAATCTTCTCTAAAACTGATTTAACATGTCATCTATTATATATACACTATTATAACAAAATAAATTCAAATATATCTTCATACTTATAGATAAAAGAATCAGTCATTAAAATTGCCATTTGAATGCAATTTTGATCGATTTTCTCATTTTTTTTTTTTTAGGTTTTTGTTATAATTCGTTGCATAGCACCTCCAGAACCAAACTAAGCTAACTGCCATTTGGAAGGACAAATGTTTATATGTTTCTTTTGAAAATGACCTAATGAAGGAACAACGCCTTAATGACCATACTTCGTTAGAGGCATCAATGAATTCCAAAAGAGGGTAATTGGCTATGAAAGGAGGGAGTGCGCCTGCTAAAACAGCTAAAATTGTATGTTTAGGGTGAAATAGGGATTTTAAACATGATTAGTCTAAATTTTTTCACCCTTCGCTGCGTCCGGTGATTTCTTTTTTTTTTCAATTCAATTTTTAAGTATAAAATATTCAATAAAAACACAGTTTAAAAAAAACTGTTACTGAAAAATATGCAAACAAACTTAAAGAAAAAATTTCATCATTTACTGATGAATCAAAATTATTTTTATATAGCAAACTTAAATTAGATATAGGTTTTGAAAAATATTTATCAGAACTGTCATTTAAAAATAGACAAAGTTTTAAAAAATGTCGTTTAAGCGACCATAGTCTACAAATTGAAACTGGTCGTTACAAAAATATTCCCCGTGAACAGAGATTATGCAATACATGTAGAGTGATTGAAGATGAATCCCATTTTTTATTAACCTGTAAAATTAATGAACAGAAAAGATTGGAATTATTCAAAATTATACATTTAAATTTCACAAATTTCAGAAACTATAACTCATTTGAAAAAATTAACTTCATACTAAACCCTAATTCAACCCTTTTACCGATAGTTTAAATTTGTACCTTTTTAGCTGGCCGGGACGAATGTCCGGAGAGCTATTGTCATACCCCCGGCGTCGGCGGCGTCGGCGTCGTCAGCAAAAACTTTAACCTTGCTTGTGAAATGGAGACCTTATGAGGTGGGATGTTGATATTTAGTATGTGGCTTCCTTGCAATGAGAGCTTTCTTTTGGTACCATATTTGTAGACATTTTGACCTTGACCTTGCCCTCAGGGCAATTAAAAAAAAACTTTAACCTTGCCTCTAGAAGGCAGGCTTTAAGTGGTAGGGTGTTCATATTTGGTATGTGACTTCCTTATGATGAGAGCATTCTAGTGGTACCATATTTGTAGATATTTTGACCTTGACCTTTCCCTGAGGGCAATTTTTGAAAAACTTTAACCTTGCCTGTAGAAGGTTGGCTTTTAGTAGTAGGGTGTTCGTATTTGGTATGTGACTCCCTTATGATGAGAGCTTTCTAGCGGTACCATATTTGTAGACATTTTGACCTTGACCTTTCCCTGAGGGCAATTTTTGAAAAACTTTAACCTTGCCTCTAGAAGGTAGGCTTTTAGTGGTAGGGTGTTCATATTTGGTATGTGACTTCCTTATGATAAGAGCTTTTTAGTGGTACCATATTTGTAGACATTTTGACCTTGACCTTATCCTGAGGGCAATTTTTGAAAAACTTTAACCTTGCCTGTAGAAGGTAGGCTTTTAGTGTTAGGGTATTCATATTTGATATGTGACTTCTGTTGAGAGCTTTCTGATGGCACCATATTTTTAGACATTTTGACCTTGACCTTTCCCTGGGGGCAATTTTTGAAAAACTTTAACCTTGCTTATAGAATTTGGTTGTTTAGTGGTAGCGTGTTCATATTTAGTATGTGGCTTTCTTGTGATGAGAGCTTTCTAATGGTGCCATATTTGTAGACATTATGACCTTGACCTTGCCCTGAGGGCAATTTTTAAAAAAAATACTATAACAGTGTTTCTAGAATGTGGAATTTTAGTGGTCAGGTGTTCAATTTCAACATATGACTTACTTATGATGATAGCTTTCTGATGGCACCATATTTTTAGACATTTTGGCCTTGACTTTGTCCTTTGTCCTTAAAAACTTCAACTTTGCTTATTGAAGATAGTTGTTTAGTTATAGAGTGTTTATATTTTTTCATGACATCCCTATGGTGAGAGCTTTCTAGTAGTACCATAGTTGTAGACATTTTGACCTTGACATTGCCCTGGGGCAGTGTTTAAAAAAAATGAACCCTGTTTATAGAAGTTATTCTTTTAGTGATAGAGAGTTCCTGTTTGACATGTGGCTTTCTTATATCGCATTTAAAGTATTTATCATGAAAATGTATAACCTTCAAATTAATTGTGCATTGCGGTTACTGTAATCCCCGGCGAGCTATGTTGTCGTTAAAATAATCTGTGGAATTGATATAGGGTCCAAAATCGTATGCGTGACAATGCCACGTTTGGGCTAGTAAAATAGTAACGTTTGGGCAAATACCTGAGTCTATCATACTTGTAATTATAGGTAAGAATAGGTAAATTGATTATTGTTTGATTAAGTCTCCCCTATACTGTTTAATCTTTCAAGTACAAAAATGTACTTTAGGTAAACTTTGGGTTTAGTTATAGTGAGTTTTCAAAGCATCCTAGCAATTCAAAGTCTAGGTACGATGTTTGATTTTGATAATGATATTGTGATCTGTGGTCGCATATTATTGAAATGTGTTCAAAGATGGAAAGCAATTTTCATGTAGATTTTGAATCGGCTTGTTATAGGTAATTAAATGTTGTAAATATTCTATAATGCATTTCATTCATTGTTTTTATTTTGTACGGCCTTAATATTATGTAATTTGTTTGGCCTAGTTATGTAACTTGTTTACAATAAACCAGGGTCAAGGTTATTTCACCTTAGAACATTTCTAGAATTTAAATATAATATTTAACACATAGAATTTTCTAGAGGCTTTCCTTACATAATCATTCTAGTCATGTGATTGTCAGTTGATTAGAATGTTCTAGTTATATCTTGTGGATAGATTTTTCTAGAAATAATAAATGTATTTATATGAGGTAGCTGAAAAAGGTTAAGTCAGTCAGTTTAATAAGTTTATACAGGATTAATTAGTTTATATAGGATTATCACGCACATCTTTCGTATTGGAAATCGACATCAATTATTGTGAATCTATTATCAACTATTTAGTGAGGATTATAAGGATTATTCTATTGGACATTTATTGGTGGAATTAAGTGAACTGTTCATTTGGATTATTACTTGGACTTCATTATTGTCAGATAAGTTATATATTGTATTTAATTTGTAAAATAATTATTTTTTCGTCTGATTAAAAAGTTAATTTGAGCCAATTTTGTTTTTCATTATTGCTGGCAATTCATTGGTCATTTCTACCACATAACAGGCTGTTCTTAAAATTATTCTGGAAACTGCACCAAAAGAATTACATGTAGTTAAAAGTGTTACCTACAGGCACAGTGCCAGAACGGATACACAACTTCCATCCGATGATGGTACTAGCTTCTTTACATGTACATAGTTTATAGTTAATTGAGCGATATTAGTCAGATTTTAGTGCTTTTAAGGACAGATCTTTGTGCTTTAAATTTGATGATTGAACTTAAAAAAATGTGTAATATATTAAAAGACTTATCCTGCTCAAAATCCTATTGATAAAAACATATTTTGCCAAAAGGTTATATTTTATACATAAGAAGAGCCCAGGTAAGAAAATATTTTTTGCCCAAATGTAATGCCGATTTGCCCAAATGTAAAATGCCGAGGGTCCACACCGGTCAGAGAGTTATCGTTACAATTTTCTTTATATTGTAATATCATATGTTGCATATATCATGTATGTGTTTGTTTTTGTATTGCTTTAACCCTTAAGGGTAAAATTATGCAATAAAGTAATCATTTAATTGTCATAATTTCAATACAGCCACAAATCCTCTCGACTTCAAATCATGGATCCGCCTCTGCATGGCAAGACCATATTAAATTGCAGCCACAGGTGAGGTTTAAAGTGATCTACATTTTTCCAAAGATATATAATAACTGTAAAATTGCACAGGTGGAGCACTGGTAAGGTATTATTTTTTACAGAAAAGTGAAGAAGAGTCATGCAGTCGAGTTACGTTGATGCAGTAAGAGCAATATGGCAGTATCCGTTTTGTTATCTTACAAGGTTTGTTCTGATCTTATTTTTTTTAAAAATCATAGGCTTGCTTCAAGATGTTTTATCGTTCAAAAATGTGAAATAAAAAAGGCTCAATCTGCAATGGTGAAAACGATTGAATATAATTAAATGCTTGATCATGTTTCAGTGGGAAAAAATCTGCAAGGGACAAAATTATGAAGTATATTCACATATGACAAAGTCTCTACAGAAAAAAATAGCAATGCTGTTCTTCATCGTGAAGTCACCACGAGGCCTTCAACAACAAGCTTTGCTTATACCTCATAGTACAGAAGTTTAAGACGGCCCCTAGCACCGGTTTGATATAGATGGTGCCCGACGCTACATCCATAATAAACAATGAAATTATATGGAGACAAATTCTCTACAAATACATGTAGAAGTCATCAATGGAAAAAAATGCTTTTATTGTTGTTCTTCATCTTGAAGTCACCATGATGCCTACGACAATGAGTTTTGCTCATACCTCATAGTGAGTTCAAGGCGGTCCCTAGCACCGGTTTGAATGGAATTCATTGATAAATGTTGGGCAACGCTTTTGGTCATGGATGCGGAATCGTCAACAAACATGAAAATAATTGGCAAAGTGTTCTTACATACGCTGCCGTCCGTTGCCCGACAAAAAAGCTAATAGAAAGACAATCAAAACACATAAACAACCACAGAGCATTTGTAAGCGTACTTTCTTTCCGGCGTGCAGAAATTCTGGGTATATAAACGACCTATTGTTTTTCTACCTTTGGTGGTTATTACTCCATAGTGATTGGTCAGTTGTAAGTTATGGATATTCTACCATCATTTTATCCAAAAGGAAGGAATCCACTGCCGGAATAAATATCCTGTTACACACCCATCGAGTCAGTCGCATGAAAACTTTTATAAAATGGTGAGAAGTGGGCACTATTTATAAACAGGTTGTCAAAAAAACATTGGGAAATTACAAAAAATAAAATGCCAAAATTTGAACGTATGATAGTATATCCATATGAATTCTGTCAAGAATGAGTACACCATAACTGAAATATAGAGAGCATACATCTCTCTCACGGGGAATCTTTTTACGGACTCCACACTGCAGGAGAGACAAACTCCAGTCTTAAATATTATAGGGTCATTTTGGTCATATATTGAACACACTGACACTAATGAAGGGTTCTATGATAGACAAAATGCCCTACAAAACAGATAACAATACATTACTAACATCGATACAAAGAGGAATAACTCCATATGAATATGGGACTAAACAATTGTAAACAATAAATAGCTATATTCTATGCAAATATAGCCAAACTATCTATATAGTGTTATAATTGGATTAATATTATAATTAAACTATTAAGCATTTATAGCTGTTATTGTTGATATAGCTGTAAAATTGCTACAAAACTCAATCAAACTCAAACTTAATCAAATTACGGCTGCGGTCAAGGAAGTGGCAAAACTTCTAATGTAATGAAGTCAAGATTAACACCCCAAGCTTACACAATGTGTTAGATTCGTCGATGTCAAATGATATCAGACGTGAAAGGCTGACAAATGTATACAATGTCGTCTTTGCACGACGGCGAATCAATTAAAGGTTGAGAGCGTGGGTGTAAATCATTGAAAGTTTTGCCACTTCCTTGACCGCAGCAATATCGATACTCTGCACATTACGATTTAATTAATACTGTAGGTTTACAATCAAGCGGAGTATATACGCATGGTTACGCAAATCAATAAATAATCACAAATAACAAAAAAACATAGATGTAAACACAAACAGACTGAACTAAAAATAAAAATAGACATACAGACAATACACAGAACTAAAAATGACATATTACACAGATCCTTACCATGTATATCATACAAGGGCAAGCAAGACACCATAGATTTCACTAAATGGCTGCTACTTTACATCTCTTATCATAAACTGATACACATGTAGTAATGGTCCTGTACAAAATATAAAGATGACACTCATAAATATAATGTTGCGAAAATATCGCAAATCACAATAATAGCATTACGGACCATTTACTTTTCAATAATTCAAATATAAAATATAATAAAATACAGCCTCATATGTGCAAATACTCAACATAACTAAATCTACTCCATTTCATTTTAGTCAAAGTATTTCTTTGAGTGTGTCATATTTCAATATGTTTCTCTCTATCACTCAATCACTGATTCACTCAAAAATAAGTTTCATACGGATTTATTCAAAGGATCAAATTAGTTGTATATTAAAGACTAAGAAATGTTAGTTACTGGCATTAGAAAATAATAAATATCCAGAAATATGTAAATTTGTAAATGTTAAAAAGTCACAACAAAATAACAAAGAATTTCAAAAAAGTGTCTTTGTTTGTGTTGGAAATAACAATCCAATTAGAAATAAGATACAATGACATATGACTTGTTAACCAATGAGAATTAGAGAACTGATATACCAAAGAGTATGAGAAGGAGTAATATAAAGAAGAAATAGATTAACTCAGAAATAAATTTAAATACTAATTAATATTAACTATCCTGAAATAATTAATTAATAATAATTTGGTGAATTTCAGTCTATTACACAAATAATCAATGAAAGGATATGGAGTAAATGCACATCAGACAAAGTCTCTACAAATACATGTTAGAAGTTATCAATAAATAAACATTAGAAGTTATCAATGGAACAACGCTTTTATCTTTGTTCTTCATCTTGAAGTCACCATGAAGCTTTCAACAATGAGCTTTACTCATACTTTATAGTAAGTTCAAGACGGACCCTATAGCACCGCTATGAGTGGAATTCACTGTTAAGGGAGTACGAGTGTCAGAAATTTTGTGATTAGAATTAAAATTCTGACCTTTTGTTTTGAAAAGCACTACTAATGGAACAACTTGAGCAAAAAATTTTGAAAATCCATGTAGGAATATTTGAGATATAAGACGTCAAAATTTTGGCGGGAAACATATCTCTCTAGAGTTTTCCTTCAATTTGCATAAGATGTTTAAAGTGACTCATGACTAAGAAAATGTGATCCATGTGCAGAAAATTTTAGCACTGTTTGAATGGATAAAACCCGAGGATATAGAATGCTTCTGAAAATCTGAGGCTCGTACTCCCTTAATGTCGAGCAACGTCTATTTATGTCTGTCTTTTTTTAATGGTGAATGAAAGGATATGGAGTAAATGCACATAAGACACACGAGACAAAGTCTCTACAAATACATGGTAAAACAAGCAAAGGAACAACGCGTTTATTGTTGTTCTTCATCTTGAAGTCGCCATGAGGCCTTCTACAATGAGCTTAGCGCATACCTCATAGTAAGTTCAAGACTGCCTCTAGCACCGGTTTGGGCGGAATTGTCTTTTTAAATGTCTGTCTGGTGTTTTTGGTATTGCATAGGTTAATGATCAAGCAGACGTGTTACAATATTTATACTCACGTTAGAGCTATCTTTTTTAATAATCTGATAATCATACTTGCTCTCTTTGTAAGATATTGCCAAATGCATACAACTTACATAAAATATCCACAATATATTTTGAGTTGGTCTTCCATAGTTAAATGTTTAACGGTGTATTAATAGATAATGCACTTTTTTACCTCTGTTTACATTACCTTTAAAGGTAATGAAATGAAATGTATATTTCTTAAAAGGCAAATCAATCGAAAACGTATACCTGAAATTCCCGTTTTTCGTTTCTTTACGTTTCTTTTTTTTTTGCAGCTATTTTTTTTCAAAAAGGATGGGATGGGTTTTAGTGAAATGGTATGTGGATAAACAAATGCAATGACCTGTAATCACTAATGGGGAAAAAGACAAAACTTGAAATTAACAGATACAGAATGCAAATACTATATTATACCTTACATAATAAGTAATTGATTCTATTGGTTCAAATAAGGTCACATGACATAAAATAATCTGGATATTTTTCTTGAAATTAGCACAAAGGTTGAATAACCTTTACACAATACTCATGTCCATGGAATATTATACAGTTACTATCTTTTGTTGAGGTAAATGTGCAGTGTTATTGACTTTTGGGAAAACAGATATTCACCGAGCCGCATTTACCGAAACTAAAGACAGTAATTGTTTTATTCTATTATCCGATAAATACATAATAATTCTTTTGTTATCATGTATTATACCATACACCTAGAAATTTTCTATGGGTGACTTTGGACATTACATAAAATAAATGAAATATATACTTTTGAAAAAAATATTTTGTGGATAAGTAGAACAATAAATATATTTTAATTATAATCTTTACTCTCAGATATTCTCAGATTCTAGCTAACACTGAGTTTTCAACTTTTGACTTGCAGGAAATGTACATGTAAATCATATTGATAGAACTATACGTTATTTGTTTTCAAAGGAAATTTGAGATCCAAAATAATATGAAGTGAATGAACTCAGTACTTGAAAAGTATTTGCTTGTAAATTGAAAAAAGGTTTGATATGTTCTGTGATACTAGTATGTGCCTTTTTCAAAGAACGATCAGTGTTATTTGCAACCTTTTAGTAATACTAGTATTTAGTAACCCATAAGATTTTTGAATTATTCTGCTGTCGCCATTTAGTTGTTCTGACGAGGCTTTAAACAACAGATGTTCGTTAAAAGAGTCAGCTTCGTCATTTATCTTTTTCCGATTGTTCCAAACTGGTGGGAGGATGTGGAGAAGGGAGGGGATTGACATTTTTATGCAACCAGCGAACGTTCTTCAAAAACTTTATTCAAAAAATTATTTTTTCATCCGTAATAATGGATCTGTATAATGTGCGACGATTCTGCGATATGTGTTGTCGACATCCGAACCGTAGTGAGATTTTTTCCCAAAATATTGTGTGAACGACTTTACCAGTGTTCCACTGGCTTTTTAAGTATTTTAAGTGTCTTGCGTTTTCCATATTTGTACCATTTTCCGCCGATCAATACAAGCGAATCGTCTTTTCTTTAGATGTAGCCATTCTGTTTGATGACGTTGTCACGCGACAATGCGACATAGCAATATGATTGGACGATATAAATACGGGATTTCCCTTTTTCTAAAAATATGTCGCACGTGACGTTTCCCGCGGTGAATATCCTTTTCATGGAAGTAGTTGATATGGGAAAAAAGCCGCGGTTAGTAATATGTTATATTGACCCTCTCCCCCCCCCCCGAATATTTTTTTCGTACCTCAAAAAATATTCGGTAGTGGAGAGGGTCAATATAACATATTACTATTGTGTTTAAAAAATCCTGAAGGAGAAAATAGTTACACAGAAAAAGTTAAAACAATATTTGACCTCCTCCCAAAAAAAAAAAATAGCCAGGAGTACACCGAAGAAACAAAAAAATATCCGCAATTTCATCACATTAATTTTGTTCCTGGTGTGTGTATTGATTACAATATGCTAATGAGTTTTAAATAAACTAAATCGATCATTGGAAATATTTACCTGGTTGTCAAGAGAATGTTTACACGTTATAACTTAGATGATGTTGTCGCGTCAATAACTTGAAAAAGAAATAGAAAATTCATCTAAATTGTTGGATTATTTAAGAAATGCAGAATTATTGTATTTCAGGGATGTGGTCAACGAAACAGTCTGTTATTATTACTGAATATTATAAAGAAGAAATGCCTCAATTAATTGGAATATATCTATTGCATATCGACTATATACAAACATTATGTATCTAACGCGAAAGATCAATAGTCAATTAACAGACATGTTTTACTTGAATCCAGAAACATCAACAGTGATAGAATTGGAATTCTGCCAATCTCGCGATCTAGACTAGAGCGCGGGATTGGAATCCTGCCAATCTCGCGTTCTAGCTTAGAGCACGAAAAATCAATGGCTGGGATAACTATCTATATATATTCCGTATAAGGAGTGACTTTTTTCTCAATGCTATATTTAGAAACGGTTATGCATAACCGGGGTATTTTCCTAACAATATCGGTGTTTGGAGAGTATTATGTCTTGTCTTTTTGTAATAAAGTATTTTTAATGTAAAAAGAAAATTTTGTTT